>JAMQGT020010075.1:0-25682 GCA_024447675.2 Pterophyllum scalare
TATTGCTGAAACAGTTTGATATCATAGTTTTCACAAAACAAAAAACGTTGCAAATGCTTGCAAAAAGAAAGGGAGAGGTTAAAAGGCTGTGAGATTTTGATACTTTTGAGAGCATATTGTTCGTAGGCGTGTATCAAAGAATTCTAGTGTTAACAGGAGCTTTGAGTGAATCAAAGCAGAATAAAGCTTTCTGTTTAGATCCTAAATGCAAAAAAGATAATATATACAGGATACTAAAACAGTGGAATTGATTTAATTCAACTTTCAGTGTGTGACTTCAGCACAAAGTCACACATGATTGACAAAAACAGGGTCACACCCTGCTCATTTCTCCTTTCTGATGTGGAATATATAGTGTTTGTGGGGTTTTGTTATGATTTTCTATATGAATCCTGTTCTTTTAGGTCTGAATTTTATTATCTTTCAGCACTACCTTTTGTTGTTATTATCTGAACATACTCGCACTGTGTTTCACTTTCTTCTAGAGACAAGTGTTTCTGGTGAATATGTGCTACTTTAAAGCAGTTCTGGTAGTTGCCAATGATGATTAGCAGCTAGAAAGAGAAAGCCAATGGATACGTGGCCAAAAACATGCAAAAAAAAAAATCCTAAATAAATTCAGCAGAGAAGTGTAAATCCAACCTACTCTGGAGAGTAGTTTCTGTTCCAACATGGCAGTGCCACAGTGTGAAAATAGGATTTAGAAACCAGTACCTAAGTTTGATGTAGAGAATTTTTGAGCCGGTAACTAACCTATTACTACTGGAATGAAGCAATAGACCAAATGTTCTAGTTTCTAAAAACTTTTGGAATGCAGGATAAGGTTATAGCAACACACCATATAATGTCAACGGCCAAGACAAACTACATAACCTAGCTCCACTTCTTTCATAATGAATTTATTCCTGCTGCATAGGAGAAAACCAGGGCTGACAGAGTCAGACTAGACAGTGGAGGAGAGTATTTATTCAAGAGAATCTGCTGGAAGCTAGAAGGATTGAGATTTGCTGTCTGACCAACTACTCCAGGCAGGTGTGCTGCCTCTTGTTGCTTGAGAGGTGCTGGTGTTATGAACAAAAAAACAGAATCAGGTGAGAATAGAGGAATAAAATAATACAGGTTGAGGGAAGTTAAAATACTGTTCTTGCATCCAGTGCTGACTGTGGTCACCAGTGTGAGGTATATCCTTCAGTAAACTTGCTCCCAAAAAAAAATCCCAGAAGTGTGTAAGAGGGTGTGTGTCTGGAAACTACCATCACTATTATACTATCACTATTACAACTCTGTTTTCATCAGCATTGAATTTGAAACCAGTTCTGTAAACCACAGCAGGTGGACATCAGAGGACAGAACTGAGAAAGAAGAATGGCTGAGAGCTAGATTTGAAACTCTTTTGTAAAGACATACAACACAAAATCACACAGTAGATGTGGGATAGAGCAGTACAAACTGAATATGACAGCATGTTATTTGTATGCATTCCCATGTTGAATATCAACAGAATGTTAGGAATATTTCCTTTTGGTTTAGTTCAATTAGATAGATAACAAAATCCAGCTGCTTTTGAAACTTAGTACTATATTTGGCTTACATAAAAAGAAAAACACACAAACAAAGAAAGTAGTTTCAGTATCAGTCTATGAAGATATCACATACTGCTGCAGATATGCAAACCACAATTTGATTATATGTTTGGATTGGGTGTGACTTTTTTTGTAGTTGAGTTCAAACTGTCAGAACACAGAGAGGCTGACTGAGAATGGTGAGAATCATGTTGCTATCTACAAAAGGAAAACTCAGTGCAGAAAGGCCTCAGAAACACTCTGTGATAAAACTTTGGCTAGATTTTCCTTTGGATTTGTTATAAGGAATATTGTCAGAGGGCCAGTTATGATGCAGAGAGTGTGTAACTGCTCTTTCTGTTCAAGAGAACTCTTCATGATGAGTTAAAGCAGCTGAACTTTACCCTCACCACTGTAGACATGAAGAGGTGAAGCAATATTTCATTCTTCCTTTCAAAAAAGTTCCAGAGAATTCTATGAAACAAAAGAATGTTCTTCCATTTGCTCTTTTGAGGAGAAGTCAGAAAGCTGGTTGAAACAGTTTTTCACAATGCATTCATGGCCAGAGAGGGTGCATTTGAAAGAAATGTGAGGGAAGTTTCATTCACATCAACCCACAAAACAATGAAAACTGCTCATATTCACCGCCGAGTTTAGGAGGCTAGACAGGAAGGCCCGCATATACACTCACACAGACACACGGCAAAGGAGGTACAAAGAAAATTCACATTCATATATTGTTTCAAATGAATGGATATGTTTCATAGACAGTGCAATGCTAAAACAGTGATGAGCAGAAACAGATGGTTTGATGGACATAATGAAGTAGGTGACTTACTGGAGGAGTCATGGACCAATCTCAGCAGAACTACAAACGAAAGGATGAATGGAAGCACATGAGTTAAACGAAGAATGAAAGAAAGAAAATAATCTCAGCTGCAGAAAAAAACCAAAACCACACACATAGACAAAAAGAGAAAACGAGAGAGAAGAAGCAAACACATCAAAGAGTTTACTAATTCAAAGAGTTGAAAACGAAAGCTGAACAAACAAAAAAATCACATTCAGATTTCAATGCAAATCACATGGTATCTCATTCAGTTACAGAATGCTTTGTTTTCATATGAAGTGGACAGAAGTCAGTGATTGTGGCAGAAGCAGACACAGAAGAAAACTGAGAAAAACAAGGAAAAAACTATTTAGATAGACTCAAACTCTTTTGGATGAACAGGAATGAAAGGAAAAACTATCTCAAGGAGCAAAGCTGACTAATGGTTTTTAAAGAAAAGTAGAATTATTTGAGAGAGGCCAATTTGGAATTCAATTCTGAAACTAGCCACCCAGCCAGTTACTAGTCATTTTGACACACTTGGTCAGAAAGTTAAAACCCTTAAATTCACAATGTTAAACCAAGCAAGTGCTTTGGAAAAGCATGTTAGCTATTTATGATTTCAATTTTGAATGTTTTTTATTTAACTTTTCTCAAAATCTTAATTGTTTTCATCTATGTTTAAATGCTATGTCCTAAACAACCTGCAGAATAACCACCTTGTAAATAAATCCTTACTCTTTCTTTAAAAAAGCCCCAATTTTTAGTCAGCTTGTGCTCCTTGAGATGATTTTTTTTCCTTCAGTTACTGCCTGTTCATCAGAAAGACAGCTTTAAGTCTTATCTCAAATAGTTTTTTATTTGTTTTACTCTCAGTTTTGAACCTTCTTGTACCTGTGTCTCACTATACCACAATCACTGACTTTTCTGTCACTTGGGGGCACTGTTAACAAGCGAGAACAACAATTATCTGTAACTGGATCAAGATGCCCATCTGATTTGCATTAAAATGTGAATCTGATTTTTTTTTTTTTTTTTTGCTTGTTCGCTTTCGTTTTGTGACTCTTTTGAGTCAGTTCCAACTCTTTGTGATCTGTTTGCTTTTCTCTCTGCTCATTTTCTACTCTTTTTTGTAATTGTTGTCAATCTTGTGGCACTTTTGTGAGTTTTTTTCTTGCAGCTGAGATTATTTTTGCTTTTTCTTTAATCTGTCTTTACATTTTGACTCATTGTGCTTGGTTTCATCCTTTTTCAGGGTTTTTTTGTGCATCTTATTGAGGTCAGTTGCATGACTCCTCCAGTAAGTCACCTCTTTGGTTTATGCCATGCAACCATCTCTTCTGCTCAGTAATTCACTGTTTTCACATTGCACACTGTTATGAAAAACATATCCATTTTACACATTTTACCAAAAACTGAATCCTGTATAAATGTAAATTTGTTTGCCTGCCTTTAGGTGTTATTACTGTGGCTGTTGCTCAGTGTATGCTTGCAGGGCCTTCAGTCTCTCTGCAGCCCTTCCTGAACTCAGCAGGGGGTGGAGGGTGTTGGCAGCTTTTCATTGTTTTGTGGGTTTTTTAATGTAAATCAGACTTTCCTCACATTTCTTTTACAAATGCACCTCTCTGGCCATGAATGCAACTTGTGAAAAACTATTTTAAAGATTAGGTTTGTTGAGACTACATCAGAAAAAGCAGAATGAAGGCATACTCCTTTTGTTTCCAGCTCTTCAAGATTCTCTGAGACTTTTTGAAGGAAGAATAAAATGTGCTCTCACCTCTTCATGTCTACAGTGGTGAGGGTAAAGTTGGCTCCCTTTAACCAAAGAATCATGAAGAGTCTCTGACAGAAAGGGCAGTTCCCCACACTCTCTGCATCATAACTGGCCTGTCAGACAAAGATATAACATTATAGACCAAAGATAGCAGAAGGAAATCTCACAAACTTTTATGGCAGCGCTTATAAAGTTGCACACTTGTACATGAGTTTTGCCTTTTGTTAATAGCCAGACCATGAATACCTGCACAGGTATTCTGGTCAAGCCTGCTCTGCTCTGACAGTTTGAACTAACTACAAAAGAATTTCACACCCAGATCAGACAACCTATTAATCAAATTCTGGTTTGCATATCTGCCACATCCTGTGATATGTTTAATTACAGCCTAAATACTAAAGTACCTTTGTTTGTTTTTTCTCTGTGTTTTTTTTCTTTTTTTTTTATGTCCACGGAATAACCAGCGTGCTAAAGTTAAAAGCAGCTGATTTTGTTATGTATCTGTTAATACAACTTTATATGTGAACAGAAAGGAAACTGTCACCTTAACATTACTGTTGATATTAAGAGTGGTTGGGAATGAGTACAAATAACATGCTATCATGTACTGCATTTGTACTGCTCTATCCACATCTACTGTGTGATTTTGTGTTGCTGTATGTCTTACCTTTACAAAGAGTTCAATCTTCGGCTCCTCAGCCATCTTTCTTTCTCAGTTTCTGTCCTCTGATGTCCACCTACCGCTGCTGGTTCTACAGACTGATTTTTTTCAGTCAATGCTGATGGAAAGACAAGACAGAGTTGTAATAGTGATAGTAATAGTGATGGTAGTTTCCAGACACACACCCTCTTACACACTTCTGGGATTTTTTTTTAAAGAAAGTAAGTTTACTGAAGGATATACTCACACTGGTGACCACAGTCAGCACTGGATGCAAGAACAGTATTTTAACTTCCCTCAACCTGTATTATTTTATTCCTCTACTCTGCACCTGATTCTGTTTTTTGTTCATCTAACACCACACCTCTCAAGCAACAAGAGGCAGCACACACCTCCCCTGGAGTAACCAGTCAGACAAGCAAATCTGGATCTGTTCTCACTTCCAGCAGATTCTCTTGATAAAATCTGTCCCTGTCAGTCTGTCCAGTCTACTCTGTCAGCCCTGGTTTTCTCCCTATGCAGCAGAATAAATTGGTTAGTGAAAAAAAGTGGACTGGTTATGTAGTTTGCTTGCGCTGACGTATATGGTGTGTTGCTATAACGTCTCTATCCTGCTGCATTCCAAAAGTTTTTAGAAACTAGAACATTTGGTCTATTGCTTCATTCCAGTAGTGATAGGTTAGGTTGCAACCACTGCCAGAAAAATTCTCTACATCAAACTTAGGTACTGGTTGTTAAATCCTATTTTGCACACTGTGGCACTGCCATGTTGGAACAGGAAAGACTGCTCTCCAGAGTGCCACAAAGGTGGATTTACACTCTCTGCTGAATTTATTAGGATTTTTTTTTTTTTTTGCATGTTTTCTGGCCACATTTTCCTCCATTCACTGTCTTTTCTAGCTGTTAATCATCATTCACAACTGCCAGAAACTGCTTTAAAGTAGCACATATTCACCAGAGACCACTTGTCTCTGAGGAGACGGAAACACGGTCAAGTATGTGTCAGATAAATAACAACAAAGGTTGCATGCTCAAAGAGTGAGATCAAGATTACAACCTAGAAAGAAGCAGATTGGTGTAGAAGTGACGCGAGCCCCACAACGTTGTATTATTCCACAGGTGAGGAAGACAGAGAGAGGAAATCAGCAGGGTGTGACCTGTTTTTGTCAATCATCTGTAACTTTGTGCTGAAGTCACACACTGAAGTTTAATTAAATCAATTCACTGTTTAGTATACTGTATATGTATCTTTTTGCATTTAGGATCTAACAGAAAGCTATTCTGCCTTTGATTCACTCAAAGCTCCCTGTTAACACTAAATTCTTTGAATACACGCCTACAACAATCTGTGTCAAAAGTATCAAAATCTCACAGCCTTTAACCTCTCCTTTTCTTTGCAAGCATTTGCAACAGTTTTTGTTTTGTGAAAACTATGATGTGCAAAAACTGTTTCTAAGAAGTAGAACAAAAACCAAACAATTGAAAAATAATGTGCCTTTCTCATATTGCTTCATTTGAATTGGTTGTAGAAGCAAAAATTTGGAATTTATTCAGCATTTGATCATCTACAAGATAGTCTACAAGTATTTTTTTTACAAAAATATTTCCAGTGATGTTAATTCCCAGGCAGGCAGGTCAAAAAAAAAAAAAGAAACAGCTACTGGGTCACCAAAGCAGACAAAAGCAGCAATTCTGTCCTCAAGCATATGGAACTGTCAGATATAAATGGGCAGGTTACAGTCAGGTCAATGGGACTGTTGCAAAGTCTACAGGTAAGGAAAGGCAAGATTTATAGAAACGTATGTCATAAAGATGCACACTGAGCATATTGGAGAAAGATGATAACAGGACATAACTCCAATCTCAAAGGAGGTTTTATTCCCAAGATGCTCAGTATATAAAGAAAATAGATGTATATAGCTAAAGTAATATATAATCTCAAAAGTCATTTTGACACCAGACACTGCACTGAGGGGGGAGATCTCTTTTTATAATTAAACTGTTTTTAGAAGATATGGGAACTTGTTTACACAACATTTAATTTCTTCTCATTAAACCAAAGACACATTAGCCTGTTGGGAGGTCAGTGCCTGGAGTGGGTCAAAGGTTAAGGAAAAAGAAAATTAGCCGTTGAAAAAGGCAGACAAATTCTTCTCAGAGGGGTCCAGAAATCCCACTGAGAGCCACCAACATGCAGAAGTTTGCTGAGCTGGTGATGTGTTGGTAAGTAGAAAAAGAGCGACCTCTACTGCTCAAATTCAAGACGAAGCAAGATTTAATTTTTTTTTTTTTTTTTTTTGCAGCAGTCCATGTGATCCAGAACACTAGTGCACATGGTCACATATTCACAGATGCACAGTTACAGATTTTAAAATACAATTACAATTTGCAATTCTTTCTGGATCAAACACAGAAGCAAACAACTAAACAAAAGGACGATGAACTCTATATTTTATTTAACTGTGTTAGTTAATAAAGAAACTGCCCTAAAAACCAATATAGATATAACATAGAATAAAGAGGAAAATTCTTGAAGACAAATAATGCAATTTGAGAGGTAAATGGAGAGAAGGAGAAGCAGTTATTGTAGCATTTTAAAAAGAAAAGAAAGAACATCAGTGTGAGACAAATAAAACTATTTTATAAGATCCTTTTTCTGTTCCACTTGTTCACCACTTCTTCCTGCTCCTTATTAACGTCTTAGCACTAAAAAGGCAAAACCCAAGATTGTTAATGATTGATAACCAGGCATGAGCATGTAAAAGTACTCTAAATATATCTAACTTCTTGTAGTGTTTTTAGCTTGTCACCCTTACTGATTCAGGCCCTTTGCTTCACTTTTGTTTTGCGTATCAATTAAGGGAACATTTGCAAACTTTTTCTGCACAGCAGCACAGGTGTTGGGTAGAAATAGGGGTTTGCCAACAAGGCATACAGCCTCTTCCCTGATTGTGACTCACTCTTGTGTGAGCTCCCTTGTGTAACCCCCATCTTTATATATCATACTTAACACTTCCTCTTTCACACATGCAGCAAATACGTCTTGAACATGCTCAGTTAGGGAGTGAGGGATACCAAAGATTCAAAGGAGAAAAAAATGCTTCTTATTAACCAGAAAGCAGGAATTTGGACTTAGAAAGAGGTTGGGGCCATGTGGCACTTTTTTATATGTATATCTAAGTGCATATCCAGCGAGATTTCTGAGAGCTACACCTCCGATTTTTTGAAAGGGTTTGTATTTTTGGATCTCCTGCACTTCGTTTTCAACTTTACCATCACATTTCTACCAGCACCAACTAGAAAATGTTTGTGGTGACTGAAGACAGAACAGAAACCACTCATCTCATCATCAGGTTAGTGGAGGAGGCTTAAGGTTTTGGCTTTCTGGTCAGTGTGGTTCAAATGAAGTTTCTTGATGAGTGTATCTTCTTTCTAAATCCATCTATTTTTAAAGTTTTATGCATGACTGTGTTTGTGTGTGTGTGCAAAGCATACAACCTTTTCTTGTTAAATCTGCCAGCTTGCATTTCATTGACTACTAGCAATAAATAAACACATTAATGGTTAAAAGTGAACAGTTGTGATATTTTAACCAGCCGGCAAAACCTTTCACAACATCCTGTAGTTGGTCTTTAGAGCTAAACTGTAGAGGCGGACAGTTTTGTAAGAATAATGTTATTTATTACACATTCTGACATAAATTTTGAAATAATAAATATGCAACATAATATATATGAATGCACATGTTCTTATGAAGGAAGCTATTTTTTCCTGTAATATATGGTCTCTTCCTCTGTCTTCCAAATGTACAAAATAAGTTTGTGATAACTTTGATAACTTTTTTGCTCTTTGAGATTGAGTTTGTTCCCCATAACCTAAGTTTAATTATTGAACTTCTTCTATATAAATTCTATAGTTTTGTGTCTTATGTTTTTCAAAATCCCATTTCCTTAATTTTGCATTTCACAGCGTCGCATTTCACTTTCAAAAGACAGACTACTCGGAAATATTAAGGTTTCACACACAAAAAGAGCACACTGAATAAGCAAATTAGATATTTTCTTCTATATGAATATATAGAAAATGTATAGAATTAAACATGATCACATATTCAAATAAACTGTATAGGATTTTAGTTTAGAATGTAACATGCTGTACCAAGTAATGCAAAATATTAACTAAAATGTTTTTGCATTGCATTTGTTCAAACTTCCACCTTGTTATTTGTAACTCAGTTTGTGTCATCTGCACAATTTCTTGATTCTTTTCTTTCTTTCGGACATTAGAGGAATAATTAACCAAATAACAGCAGCAAGATAAAAAGTACACTGCTTTGTACATATGCAAATGGTGACTGAAAGGGTTTTTTCCCCTGTTTGTAAGGTAATATTTGATCTTCAGATGTGCTTTCTTTTTTTAATGATCACTTTATTTTTTGCTGTTGTTTTTTGTTTTGTCCACATAAAGTAAATGACAGGAGAGGTGCTGATCTCAGTAGGAAGTGGTGAATCGTCTTCATACTGGAAGCCATATGTTAAGTTGAAGTCACTAATGGTGAGTCCCCGAAACTTTGATGACTGAATACAAGATGCTTTTATTAATTTGCTTAAGTTTACGGTTTTACAAACACTGAAAATCCAGTTAGGTGTTAGTTTGTTATTTTGCTTTCGCGTTTCCTCGACCTAGAAGAAAACGTCATCGAGCTCAAGGAAAGGTGGGTAGGAGAACTGGTGAGCACCTAGGAAAAGAAAAGAGAAACCGAACGAACTTCCACTGTTGTCCTCAGCAATGTGACGTCGGTTACCCGCCGTGTTAAAACTAAAATTTGCAGGATATGGACTACAAAGTGCGCATCTTAATTCACCACAACGTGTTCTAACCCTGTTGTTTTATTATGAGAGAGGCAATAAACACTAAACAGACTTTTGCCCCATAGCCCGTAAAATTTAGGACAGGGCATTTAAAGAGAAGTCTGTGGAAAATATTCTTTATTTTAAAGAAAGGGAAATGTTTGGGATCAGATTTACTAACGTCTGCAGCAGCGCAGACCCTTCTTTATACGTTAAAACTCCTAGATTTACTAAAGAGAGTCAAATGGCTGAAAGTTGTGAGCGCATTTCCAAAAACTATCTGTCCTAAAACTTTTCCGCCGAGTGTTCAGTGTTTATTGCCTCTCTCATAATACTGAGATTGTCTGAACTGAGCTTATTTTTCTCAGCAATGCGCACCCGGCGAGCGACTTCTGTCTGCTGAATCTGTACAAGGGAAATGTCTGTGAAAATGCAGCTATTAATGAAACTGTGTTAGTGTGTTAGATTAGTGCCTGAATGTTGCAATGTGCACATTTAATAAAAAAAAATACACAGGTTGCACAGTAACAGGAAGGGACAGGCTCGTAAATAATAAATATTTTATTTACTTCTGCACATCGTACAGGTGTCAGCTGGTACAGGCAGTTTTAATATGTCATCGCTCCTCTGGATAAATCCTGAACTCCACCTGAGTCTCAGTCCTCAGAACCTTTTCCACAATGTCCAGCGGTTTCTATCAATAGACTTATCCCTTATATCAAAAGCACTGGTTCCCCTTCATCCTCCACACATTGATGCTTTCAGAGGGAAATATGCGCAAATCCTGAGGTGACACTGGATTATGTTGGAAATGCCTACGTCACTCTCTCCCTCATCGGGTCTGCTGGTTTTTGAGCCACTAATTTGCGCCGCTCTCGGCAGAATGCTGGTTATTACTGAAGCTAACTGGCTTCATCTTTGTAAATAAGTTATAGCTCATTGTTAGTACATCACCCTGTGACTGCAACAACACAATGATTTTCCCACTCAATAAATCTGCCCCATAGCCCGTAATTTTTTTCCCCCTTATATTTACCTGCTGTGATCCAGTGCAACTCTTGTTCTCGCCCCTGTTTTGGATTTCTGGGACTGCAATAAAAGTCTCTCCATCCAGCACTGGTCCCAGTTGACCTGAAGTAAAAAACAAAATAAATTAAGATGATCCTAAAGGCTGCAATACATCAAAGAACCTTGCTCGCTGATTGTACGCAACCTCAAACACACCTTGATCCGATTTTTGTAAGTTCTTTAGAGAGCTTATATAAATCTGTTATTCATGCAAACAACTCAAGTAGTTTTTAAAGGAAGCACTGAAGCTCTCAGTGTTTTTAGAACTGGAACAGCTCTTATTATGGCAGCAGGTGCTTCTGGCTCACCTGTCATTTAGGAAACTTCCTGAACAAAATGGACTATTTGCACTCACCCATAGGCTCCTTAACGATCAGCAAACCGTATCTAGGTGGGAGTCCACATACACGGCAGGATCCAAAAAGGTATAAGGACCACAGATTCCGACCGGAACCAGAACCAACTCATCCCGTTAGGATCCATTTTGAATCTGTTCATAGTGGCTTGTTTTTATCTGACAGGAGTAGTATTCCTTCTTCAAAATAGCTCATACTTCCAAAATTATACAGAAATAGCTCAAATCTGGATGACCAAAGCTTATACATTTCTTATAATACATTTGCCTTAACTAATAAAACTTTATAATAATAATGCCTTAGACTTATATAGTGCTTTTCACGGTACTCAAAGCGCTTTACAATTTTGTGCACCATTCATTCACACCTCAATCATACTTGGTGGTGGTAAGCTACTGATGCAGCCACAGCTGCCCTGGGGCAGTCTGACAGAGGCGTGGCTGCCAATTTGCGCCTACGGCCCCTCTGACCGCATTCACACTTAGGTCAATGTGGGTTAAGTGCCTTGCCCAGGGACACAACTCGAGCTCGCGACCCTCCGGTTGCGAAGTGAGCACCTACCCACTGCAACCCCGCACTATAGTGACCTTAGTCATCGCATGGCTGTAAGAGAAGCATCATATATATAAGACCGTATTAGATCTCATTAAGCTTTTTTTAACCAGTAATGACAAAAATAATAAAATTCTCTATTTAAAATAAATACTGAATAATTGTTAAACGCTCAAACTGTTGCAAAAAACTTTTTTAATTAATAAAAAATGGACTTGAATAATAATCAGATGAGGATATAATTTTAAGAACTACATATAGTTTAAATTAAATACTTGGCTACCTCTAATTCAATTTAGAAGACTATTTCCTGCTGTATTTTCTCTGTTCAGTATTAACTTATGCTTTGCCATATTTTCTTTATGTTGTTATAGTGTTGGAAACATTCTGTGTAAACACTATTAAGCGCGGCCAATCTTTCAAAAAAATAAAAATAAATACCACCAGTAAATTCTTGATTCAAGACAGTTTTTTCTGCTCTTGGCTCTGTAGTCTGTCAAAGAGAGGGGAAACAAACGCACACACCACCTCTGGGTGTGAATGCACCAGCACCTGTTGTTCAAACCTTCTGTTTGCAAGGGCCGGTCAATCAGAAAAAAAGATCCCTTAAAGGGAGAAGAGGTAAAGTGAAATTTTATGAGCAGTTACAAGAAGACCCACTATGACAATGTTTTTTTTTAACCTGTGACCTTGCATAATGCATAAACAAAAAAACACAGACTTGAGTATAAGAGGTCCCCTTTAAGTGGACTGGTTATTGATACAATTAATGGCAATTCACAGGATTGTAGTTTGGCAAAACTGTGCAGTATAAGCCCTCATCTTACATCTGAATGGAATTTTCACTTCTGCTATACTGTTTCTTTTCCTATCTGCTCACGGCAAACAGTGAAGCCACAAAAAAGAAAAAAAAACTAATGAGTTTATTCTTTTCTTGTTGCAGGAGTGTCACATGAAACCGATCATACGCAGTTCAATGAAGAGGCTTTATATCCTCCCTTTTCTCTGTGTTTTACCACTGGGTCTCCTCACTGGATGGCTGAGTAGAGCTCAGAAACCTTTACATCCTGCCAGCAAAAGTGAAAATTTGACCATCCTGCTGTGGTACTGGCCCTTCAGCAGGTCATCAAACCTGAGTGGTGATGTTTGCTGGAATCTCTACCATATCCCTCACTGTACACTGGTGGACCAGCGCTCCTACTTTCCCACAGCTGATGTAGTGGTTTTCCACCACAGAGAGCTGGAAATGGGCCTCCACAAGCTGCCCACTGACCTCCCACGGCCACAGGGCCAGAAGTGGGCATGGATGTCCCTGGAGGCCCCTGCTAACAGTGGAAACTTGCATCAGTATGCAAATATATTCAACATGACCATAACCTACAGGAGGGATGCTGACGTCAGTATACCCTATGGTAAGCTGCTATGGAAGGAGGCTGAAGAACATTTGGATGAAGACCATTCTTTAAACAAGAGCTCTCTGGTTTGTTGGGTGGTCAGCAACTACAGGAGCAACCACAAAAGAAGCCAAGTGTACAGGAACCTCAGTGCTTCAGTTCCTGTGGCAGTTTATGGGCGCTGGACGAAGAACCGTCTTCCCTCTTCAGAACTTTTACCTACAATATCTCGCTGCTACTTTTATTTGGCTTTGGAGAATTCATTAGCTAAAGATTATATCACAGAGAAGCTGTGGAGGAACGCTTACAAAGGCGGGGCTGTGCCCATTGTCCTGGGACCACATTTCGGTGATTACAAAGCTGTGGCACCACCACATTCTTTCATCCATGTTGATGAATTTGGATCAGTGAATGAATTGGGAAAGTATCTACAACAGCTTGCAGATGATGAGAAACGCTACAACGAATATTTTACCTGGAAAAAATACTGGAGAGTGAAACTGTACACAGACTGGAGGGAAAGACTGTGCAATATCTGCTCAAAGCACAAAAGTTTACCAAAGCACAAAGTTTACTCAGACCTGCAGGCATGGGTCAATGCTAGCACTTGAGCTTAAATGTTTGTATTTGATCGTTTTTATTGACAAGTTTTCAATTTTCCTTGTTTTTTTGCCAAATTTGCAGACATGACAATTCTCTGAATTACTTTGAAAATGAAGGAAAATTTTTACTGCCAAAACACTGTTAATATGAACTTACACATCGTACTGCAGCTGCTATAAGGATGATGGCCAAGTGATCTAACACAGAGTTCCCTAGCACTTTACCCCAACACCTTAAGGTTAAAGAACTATTCAGTATTCACAAAATAAAAGGATATGCTGGAGAACTGGGCATGGTGTGATCGGTCTCGTGACAGAATCAGCCTCCGGCCCACCTAGCCCAAAATCTCAAAGCGCATTGTGGAAATGTCTTTATATGCACAGCAATGTAACAAATACATATTAAAAAAATAAAATGACCAAGTTAACTGCAGCCACTTTATTACGATATCTTATGGTTAAAAGAACTACTTAGCATTTGAAGTAAAAGGAAAAGGGTGTTTTAGATGTAAATGCAAAGATTGTTACCACTCTTATATTTGCAGGTCAGTTATTACACAGAAGCTGCTGTTGGTACAGTGAGTTAATTCGCTGGTCCAGCTAAGAATTCCAGAGCAAGATTCTTACTTTTAGACAGTTGGGCGAATGATAGGATTAATTTAAAATGAACTGTTCACAACAGGTCATCTTTTACCAAGTAGAGAAAGCTGCCAGTTCTACATTAATATAACTACCTTATCAGTATAGACTATGATAAAGCAAAGTCTCATTTCTAGGATCATTAAGAACACTGCTTCCTCAAACATACACTGCCTATATAAATCAGCTACAAGTCATCATTTACTCTGTAGTGAAGGTTCATCAAAGAGAAAACGCATTCATTTCTTTTGACAGGATTTATTTGGGGGGGACTAACAGGCAAGTTGCTTAAACAAATGATTACAAACTTTTTTTTTTAGTGAAAAATGTCACTATTCCAGATTTTCAATATATTAAACAACTTCGTTTTGCCAAAAAAAACAAAAAAAAAAAACAGCTAAGGACTAAAAGTCGTGATTGCACTCTCAGTAAATGACTCAATTCAGTAAGTTGAGCTTGTAATCAATACTGAGGTAACCTGGGCCAAAAATAAATTACAGCAGTACAGACTGTTCCTTTGTTTGACAACTTTAAGTTGATTCTGCTAATAATTTTATTGTCACCTAGGGACTTCCTGATGTATCTTGAAGTTGGAATGACATTTAACATTGTTTTCAGGGTTTTTTTTTTAAGAGAAGAAAAAAGAAAAAAGAAATCAAAGTACCTTCAAACAGGATTAGACTGCACTTGTGGTAGTCAGTCAACAACATGTAACCTTAACAATTAAAGCAAAAAAAAAAGGGAATCCTACAAGAGTTTCTATGAGCTGGAAGCAGCAGGTGATACATTTCTGCTAATCATCAATATGTATAGAATGAGAACAAGTAAAAAGGGTAACAATGAATTTGCCGCATTCCTTAAAAATATTACATTAAAACCCACTCAAGGGCTTTTTGAGGTTCTCTTTTTGGAGAGCGTTTATGACCACAAGGGAAAAATGCAAGTTTGACATACAAATAAAATTCGGTGACTAAAACTACCATTTAAAAGAGAAGGATAACTTTTGGACAACTGAATCTGATAAGAGCACTTTCTGTTGCAGTGATAGTTTAGACAAATACTACAGATGCGCTCTTCAGACATGACAGAAGTATTGCACAAGCATTGACTAAACGGTCAAAATTGAATACTGTTTAAGGAGGGGTTTCCTCACGGTATCATTCCCTTGCTTTTCCCTTGTTGGCACCACAGAGAGCCTACCCAGACTTTTGCACAGCACCCTGCCTCTAAGCATTCATAACACCCATCTTCATTTCACATCTGAACCAGGCATCACAGCACCTAATCTGCTCTAAACCTGCAGGTTAAAGCCTATGGAATGACTGCAAAAAGCAGACATGCCCCCCGAAAAAAAAAAAAAAAAACAGCAACAATGACATCCCTTTGGTATCTGAAGTCAAAGCACTTCAAGGCTACAAAAGGAAACCATTTATCTCACCCTTTTCAAATCGCACAAGTCAGATATGATCAGATGGATTGCATTTGCAGTAATTCCTTTCCAGTGTGAGTTGGGCAGAGGTTTGGGAAGGCAATCTGTGGTTCTGACTGGCCCACTTCTATCTAGTCGGGTGCCCAACCACTCCGGGATGCAGGGGTTGCTTCATCAAGTCAGGCCTGGGAAGCTGGGGCATGTAGAGTGTGGGAGGATGGCCTCCAGGGAAACTGGGGGCTGGGTAGACCTGGAGGAGAACTCTGCTCATAGAGCTGGCTTTCCAATTCCTCATCCAGCGGCAAGGCCAAGCGCTTCCCCTTCTGTCTGCGGTTGCAGAACCACACACGTACCACCTAAAAAGAAAGAAAAAAAAAGTTACTCAAAATGTGACCAACAAGAGACTCTTGATGAGAAAATGAGTATGTGCTTACATCTCTCTCCAGGCCCAGGTCATTTGAAATGTGTTTTATGGCTTGGGTGTTTGGCTTGGGACACTTCATAAAGTAGGACTCAAGAGCAGCACGCACTGCCCCCTCCAGGCTGGTCCTCCGTTTCCTTTTTCTGGTATCAACAAAAACTCGTTCCATCTTGTACATCTAAGGAAGCAGGAAACATGTTCGTGAAAGGTTTAGGAGTGCCATCAGAGTAAGCGTATACACCTGAGGTCAGGATTTTGCAATCTGTTCTCATAAGCTAGTTGCCTGAAACTTACATCCTGAGGATTTTCTGAGTTCTCTGCCTCATCCAGCCATTTCTGCAGAAGGGGCTTCAGCTTGCACATGTTCTTGAAGCTCAACTGCAGAGCCTCGAAACGACAAATAGTCGTCTGGCTGAACATTTTCCCTTCCACAGGGGGCAAAAAAAAAAAAAAAAAAGACGAGAAAAAAAAGTGTGAATTCATCAAGTCCAGCATCCAATCTTAAGATAAAGACACTTCATGACCTAGTATTCAGGATCCTGACACTAATCAATTCCTGATTTGACTCTTAAACTATCAACATTTACCAGCTCTGACCCAAGGTTTCAACAAAAAGGGACTAAAGTTACCATAAACGCTTCCCAGAGAAAGGCCAACGTCTGACTGGGTAAAACCCAGGGTGATGCGTTTGTGTTTGAGCTCCCTGGCGAATTGCTCCAGCTCTTCGGTGGAAAGGGTCTCCTGTAAGAACTTAAGAATAAATCTCAAACAACTGAAATCTTGCGCATTCCCCCCACAAGACCCAGACAAATATGCCCATTGACGCCAAAAACCCACCATGCTTCTAAAAAACAAACAAACAAACAAAAAAGCAGACATACCTGAGGGTCCTTGCGTTCTCGCACGGAAGACCCACCATTTCGTCTGGAGGTCGATTTCTGCGGTTGGGCCTCAGGGACAGCCTGGGCTGTGTTTGCGCTGAAACATGCGTTCCCTGGAAGTGCGTTGCTCGGGGGTGAAGGGGGCAGCGATGGGGGAGATGCCGAGGTTGTTGAGGAAGTTTGGCCACTGCTGCCAGGTGACGAGAAGGACCAGAAGGACGGGTTCCAGGTCCCAGTCCTAGCGTAGAATAATCCATGGGGCATCTCGTTGGTGGCTTGAGGGGTCAGGTACTGCTGAACTTTTGCCTCGGTTGAGTAGTCCTCACGGGCGCTCTTCTCCAGCTTTATTTCTGGTAGTTTGATTTGCTCTCCCGCCTCGGCTTCGATGGTACTAAGGTTTATTGGTTGGAGTGCTGTGGATACGCCAGATAATTGGCCGGTGTAGTCTGCAAAGGGATACCAGTGTTTGGGTTGCCCAAAATCTCCAGGCTGTAGCTCAGAGGCCCTGTAGTCGGTGGTGACGGAGGAAAACGGGAAAAAAGTCTGCGCGGATGTCGACGCGATACCACTGTAACAGCTTTTGTTGTAAAGGCGGCTCGGATCTGGCAAGACACCGTGGGGCACCTGGAAGGAGGCACTGCTACCAAATCCCTCCTGACCCCAAAAGCTGCGCGCAAGGGTTGTGAGCGGCTGAAGTCATAAGGCCGGCTTTGGTACTCGGGACTCTGTGAGCTATCAGACATTTTCCAAAAAGGCGAGAAAGCCTGGCTTAAGAAAAAGACTTCCAAAAGCTTGGAGCAAGGGTTTTTTTGTTGTTGTTTGATTGTTTTAAAATTGCTTATCCGTTTCAGGATCCAGAAGAGAAAAATAAACCAGCACCAAAGAAAAGTTATGCAAGAAGGCCTAAACTACGTTGTGATGCAGCATAACCACTAATACGTGAACAGCCTAGTCCACAAAGCTTTGCCCTCGCCACCGCTAGTCTACCTTCAAGCTCAAATGCGTCTCCGCTCCCAAGATTTAGCTTATCTGCGCCGCGGGTGTCAGTATCGTCTTTCAGCCAATCATCGCTCATTGGCCGGCTAGTTGATTGCGCACAGCTGAAGGTGCATTTGTAAATGACCTTGACTCCTCCCAAAGAAGAGGGCGTGTTTTTCACCTACACCTATAAGTTATTTTTGGCATAGTATTGATACTTAATGTATGTCAAATCAATATATTTTAAAGTTAGGCTATTAGTTACATTTACGAAAATACGAATTTAGTTAGAAGACCGTAAAAACCACTGCTCAAAAAGCGCAAGTTATTGTAAAAACAAAAACAGACACTTAGCATCTTAATTTGCTCACTTCATACATGAATTCATAATGCAGCGGTTCTTTAAATTATTCTCCATTAAGGAGATGGTTTTGACATTAAAATTTCTGTCACAGAAGCTTCAGTCAGGCCTGAATCCATCCATTTATACAAATAACAATGTCATCCAGAGTAACCGATGAAGCAAATTAACCTAATCAACCAGGCCAAATGTAATTTTAAACAAACAGAGGTCAGGCACCTCATGGCTTTAAGGACGCTTTGATAAACTGCTCATAAATTAGGCAACACGTACATAATGGAAAGAAAAATGGTTTATGGCTACTTGAAATAAAAATTTCCCACCCATTGCAGATAAAGACATCTTCTAACTTGCTTCTTGAGTGAGAAAATATTCATGCCCATGCACCTTTTTACAAAGTGTATGTTTTCGCTCGTTTTTATTTTCTCATTGTTTTAAAGCAACTGACTATAACCCAAAACTAAGTCTACTGGAGCTGTTAGATATTTGTATTTAAAAAAGGAAGGGGGGTATTTTACCAAAGTAAAGAAGACAACCTTTTTATTGAATTTACTTGAAAACAAGTAGGTCTAAATATCTGAGTCTGCTATTTGGCCACAGTGAGCTAGAAGGTTAAAGGGAAAGGTTACAGTTACAGCTACTTTTTATGCTGAGGTTCTTATCAGATTCCGAATGGAAAAAAACAAGCTTAACCATAAACCCATCCACAGCACTCATGTGAACTTCTCCCATTCACCCCCATCAATGGCTATTCAAAAGCCCAGTGCAGATGCGCTCCCCCAGCGCGAATAGTTGGCCGCAGATTGCAGCAGGAAGACGCACTGCGGGAAGGGAGTGGGGGGTGCAATTGTATGTCGAGGCCCTGGGGGCACCCCGGGGATGTCAGATCGCGGGTTGCGATGGTCGGCCATTAGCTCCTTTTCACATTGAAACAAAAAGTCCTCAAGCCTTTGATTCGGCCCCACCCCCACTACCCCTCTATCATCTGAGACACCATCATGAAGTTTCGATGGAAGTTTCTCTCTGGTCTGCAATTCCTTCTGCAGGCATTAACTCTGATACGGCCTAAAGATCCAAAACTGGCCGAGGTGTCTGCAGGCTATATAATCAAGTTCTGCTGGAATGCAATCTGCATATGTAGGTGCATGTATAACATTCTTTCTCCTTGTGGTTTCTTATAATGAATTGATTCATGGCTTGAGAACTTTTTTTTTCTTTACAGGTAGTACTCTTATGCTCTTATTTTCGAGGGCAGTCTTAGAGGCATGCATGCATTTTCACAATACATTGCTGAATAGTAAAATACAGGAAAATATTATATTTACATCTCAAACTCATATCATGACCTTCTTGGTGGTCCATATGGTCTAGTTTAAGAAGTTCTGGCAAACAGAATGTTTTCTTCTTAAATCAGCTCATCATGCTACAGTATAACCAACAGATGAGCACTTAAAATCTTTGGGGAGACCGCAAGAGCCAAGTCAGTGGTGTAAAATACATCAAATACCTGCTATACAAGTATTGTTCTGGGTACATGGACTTGGGAGAATAATTGTCATGCAAAAAGACAAACACAGCAAGAGAGATAGGCTGGGCTAGAGGGAGAAAGGGATAACAGAGCACAGAACTCTCAGGGTGTCCAAAGAAAAGGAGTGTTGGTGGTGTTTTGGGGGTGGAGGTGAGGGGTGTCAGTGTTGAATGGCTCAGTACAGTGAGGAGGAGATGTGTGAGAAGAGCATCCAAGGATTTAGCTGAACCCCACCCCACCCCCAAAATGTCTCAGATCTTGTCTTTAGTTCTCCTCAAGAGGTCTCTTCAAGACTTCATCAGAGCCCTTCAGCACAATCAGAGGAGGGGAGAAAGTAACAGATAAAAGAAAGTCTGCTGATAGGGTGGCAGTGTGAATGTTGCACATCTCAAGTGATCACATATGTGAAAACACCCAAATTTGAGCAACATGACTCAAATACCCGTAATAGTATCAGGATTTAATTGTGCAAGTGTACTTGTTTTTTTGTGTTTTTCTCACCACATCTTCCTCTTTTATCTAGATACTTGTTAGATAAAGAGAGGGCTGTGTCATTTTCAATTAGTGGTAAATATGCACTTCTGAAAGATTTTTGTGGTGGAATTTGGTGTCTTCTTTGTGTTAGAAAGAACTGAATAATGACACTGTTTTTGAGCCCAGCCTCCCCACAAAGCACAACCAATTAGAAATATGATTGTTTAATTAAATTCTTTCAATAATAAAAATGTAATGACTGAACTTAAAATCTTATAATAAATCTCAGTTACTGCATTCAGATTGCTACTGATTTAATTAGTAGGAATCCAAAATCCACCCTTCCTGTTGAGCAACAGTATCATCTCTCACAAACAAGTCTGATGGCTTTTTGATTTTCTCCCCAACAACCCTGCCTTTAACACCCATGTTCACACACCTCCACCCACTCAGGTTTTCATCCTAGGGCTGATGGCTGCCTTCCTCTATCCACCAGCAAGCACAAAGAGCTTTTAGTGGCATTTGCATACATCTCAATAGGGGCAGAAGACTGACAGCAACCCCTCCCCACACACACGCACACACGGAAATTCAGTCACAAACACAAAAACCACAAACAGATCCTTTTTCTCTCTCCACACACACACACACTTTATGAGTGTAGTCAAGGTAAAACAAGGTCAAACACCCAGGACTGAGGCCGAGAGGCAGCTGCAGGGTTAAATAAAGGGGAATATTTCTGTGAGTGCTTAAAATGAAATCTCTCCCTATTCAGCCCTTTAATTTACAGTTAATTCATTTCATTTGGACAAAATCATGCCCTGTATTCAAAATTAGTTTTTCAGCTTTTTTTTTTTTTTTGTAGTAATATGATCTTTTAGTTGTGGATTTCTTTTTTAATAGAAGCTCTGCTGTAGCAGCTGGGAATGTTTAGATGTCTTGTGGAATTTCATGAAAATAAAATTCATCAGAATGCACAATAAAGTTTGGTGGATTTTGGTGTTTGCTTGCACATATTTGGTTTTTATTTCATCTTTGTACTGAAGAGCACAATCAAAAAGCTCACATTTTCTGATGTATTATCAAAGAAAAAAGTAATCTGTGTATTTTGTTATGTATTTGTTTTTGTTTTTTCCAGATGAACTCAGAGATACGTGACTGTTTTTCAGAAAGAAAAAAAGCTCCTTACCTGAATCTTAAGAAATGTGCTGGACAGATTGAAACACAGACAAAGGAAGAAGACCCACAATGTGCATCTGGACTAACTTTCTTTAAAGCTGTAACACAGTGCATTACTTTGGCAGATTGTGTGCTCTCCCATGAAGGTTTCACTTAAAAAGTATCTCTTAGTGTGTATCAGCTGAGGGACCACTGTTCTTCATCTTTTTCTTAATTTTCATGTAATTTATATACCAATACCTAAAAGAGGCATTACATGTTGTATATAAATAATTGCAACACTGTGCAAAAATCTTGAGCCACATCTCAATTCTTTTTTGCTAGGGAAATGGTCCCCAACACCACTGGCTGAATGCAGCCCCAAACCATGTTAGAGCCTTCACTGTGTTTTACAGATGGATGCAGACACTCTCTGTTGTACCTCTCTCCTGACCTTCTCCATGCATGTTGACATTGAGACCATTTTTGATGAGGCTTTGGCAAACAATAGACGGATCAACTGAAGAGCCTAATGTATTTCTCATGTCCCGTGTCAGGTCTTTGCTGGATTTATTCCCTATTTTTTAAGGACACGACTTTCAGACACTGCTCATCTGCTGTGAACAGTGTTTTAGGCCTGCCATTTCTTCTATTGGGGATCATTTATCTGGACACAGGAGCAGGACCACACCTCATACATGCCCCTTTGTTTCTATGACTAATACATGTCTTCCTGCACTACAGGCTGTTTCTTCTCACTCTCGTGCCCCACCTCCACTCCCTTTTCTCAGTTCTCACAGTTCTCATTTGTACCCAGGAATCTGCCCAGCCCAGGAGCTGCCACAAGTCTTCACTGAGGCCCCCCTCAAACCACAGTCTCAAGATTAGATCTAAGCTTATTCCTTCTGCCGTTCGCATTCAAGAAAAACTATCAATCTAATTGAGGATGTTGTCCCTTCTAGTTAATCATCCATTTGTCCAGGTTACTCAAATATTTTAAGGGCACACTGCACACCATGCTGTGGTGGCAAGTTTTCAGCTAATATCTCTTTGAGAATCACCTTGTTGGGGCTAAAATACAGTTTTATGTCTGTCAAATTGTGTTATCACTGCCATTTTTTGTAAATTCAACTAAAGAACAAGTGACAAATTACATGTTTTGTAACTGACTGCTAGTAACAAAGTGTCTAAAGATACCATCTAAAATTGGTTCTTTGTTTTTTTTTTTGTTTTTTTTTGTTTACAAGAAAGTCTGGCTCCTTGGAAGCAAAATGCTGAGAGGTGGCCAAGACTTCTGCACAATACCGTATTACTAAATGCAAGTTGAATACAATGATACCCACAAAAATAACAGGCTAAACAACATCTATTATGCATGTGGTAAAAAGTTTTAATTCCAATAGTTAGTCTGCATGTACAAATATCTATAAAAAGTGAACACTATCACTCTTTGTATGTACAATTTGCAGCATGAGGTTAACTTGGGACCGCTAAGAGGCAAGAGGAACACCACAAGACAGAGATATTTACCACCTACACATCTATCTGTATAGCCTGTCTCCAAAATTTCATTCTAGTGCTCAGAAGTCACTTTTGCTGTACATTTGTCCTGCAGCAACAGGATGCATACATACAGGAGGCAGAAAATTCATTGCAGCATTGCCATGTTTCAAACACTAAACAATCAAACCATGCAAAATACATCACTGAGCACTTTGTTTTCATTTCTATTCAATATATCTATTATCTTAAAAATCTTCATGTGCAGCTTATATGGACATAAATAAAATTAACAACACCAGAAGTAACATTATTAATGCTAAACCTTATGTTGTGTCGGGGAGTTCTTTGTTCTCCCGGGTATCTGTTAGAACTGCGATTTAGCCAACAGTCTTTGATGACAAAACAAGGGAGGGCAGCTATTTTTCAGCGTTTTTATTTGTGTCTGTATGGTACACATTTCTGCTATTGTATCATATTCTTTGGAAACAGCTGCAGAAATTTAGGAAATTAACAAAAGAAGAGGAGAACTTTATAACTTAAGAGTTAGACAAACACCTAGCTGGATATGCAAACTTACATTAAAAGACAAAGTGGCTCCAAAACAGACACAGAAATAAATTAACAAGGAAACCACCACACATTTGTAGTATTAAAAGCCGTGCTGGGGCAGATATAGTAAAGGGTGAACAGGAAAACAATCATTTTTATCACATCGTCTTCTACCGGAACCCTTCATTTCTATGCATGCAGTGTGAAATCGAGAGGCATCTTCCAGAGAAATGGCTTGTATGCCTCCGCGCGCGCGTGTGTGTGTGCGTGTGCATCTGTAAAGTGTTCAGCATTCATTTTGCATTCCCCTGATAAGGTATAGCTGAATCATCAAACAGCGGGTTCTTCACCTCCATCTCGCCAGTCTGTTGAGGGAGGGAAAAAAAAATGAACAATCAATCATAAGACATACATTATAAATGATCGGTGCTGCATATATGCACATGTGTGTGTCTACCCACTGGTGCAAGTCCGGGGCATTCGTACACTGTGAAGTCACCTCCCACTTCTTCCTCATCTGATGTGCCCTCAGTTTCACTGACTTTCTGTTCTGGCTTTTGACTAAAAACGAATTGACACTTCAGTTAGCGTCAAGAGGTAACAAGGTCAAGGCACACTACAAGTAGATGATTAAAAGTTAAAAGTCTATAGAAGACATGACAAACATGCAAAAAATAGATAAAACAATAAATAGCCTACTTTCCCATTGAGAGCATCTGCTGTTTTTGATGTTGATAGTGAAACATTTGAGCACTTTGAGCCAAAGTCTTGTCTCCCATCTGTGAAGCAAACAGAAGAAGGAAGCATGGATTGCACATTTGGAGACAGAAGCCTCGGCTCACAAAACCTTGTGGTTAAGGCAGAGGAAGAAGTGAGAAACAGAACTAATAATATCCGTTAGACAAAGTCAGAAATGCGTGCTTACCGAAGCACTGTTGGTAGGTACACTCGCCCCTCCAAATGCAGGGTAATCTACCTTCTCGGCAAGACGTGATTCTTTTTGAAACCTGTGGGCATCATCAACTTCATTTAATGCTGATGGGGGGTTTTCCCACTTAAAGAAACAATCTTAAACAAAAGATCAGAGCTTTATGATACTTGAACAGTAAATCTAAGAAGGCTCTGATTTCACAGCCAAGTGGAAGAATTTCAAAATGTACAGCGTTTGTCTTTAAAAGCAAAAGCTATTAAATGCATAAAAGCTGTAAAAGGAGAACCAAGCCAGATATCCCTTTAAAAAATTGTAGATTACTGCATATAACTGTGTAAACTATTAGTTCTGTTTAACTTATTGCATTATGTAAAATAAGATAGAAACAAAACCTGGCCAAGGGGAATAAACTACAAATTTGTCTTTGTATTTGACTGAATTCGAAAGAGGAATCTCCATAACTGGTGAACTTTATTCAACAGATATCTCTCTCTCTTTACTTCTGAATTTACATATTCATACTTACTTGATGAAACAGACAGCAGCCAGGATCACAGACACGATTCCCACCGCCACACACATTGAGATAATAACTGCAGAAAGAAATAGGTAAACAGAGGGGAACAGAGCGTGAGAGGGGCAAATAATGAGTGAGAGACTGATAACCACCTTGCTAGACATTTATTTTGGCTAATTTAATTACCTTTTAGCTGATTTGCTCAGTATAATTTGACATCAAATGATACAAAACATTGAAAACAATGATAAGATCTTGCAAGGCAATCCTGCAGCTAGAAGGCAACAATCTGCTTGATAAGAAATGAGACTAGATCCAAATCTTATCTGGTTACACCCTAATCCTGTACCAGAAACCTGAATTTCCTGCCAATAGGTGTTATTTTCTCATTGTGGGTACACAAGAAGCCTCTTTAAGCATCTCGCAGCAGACATTAGGCCTCTTGACATTACCATGTAGAGAGGACACAAAATCATACTCACTGAGAATTACAGTGTCGGTCAAGGGTCCTGGTCTGGGTATAGGCCCAGCTTGGCCCTCCACACCAGTGATTCTGGGCTGCGGGGTCGGTGTATTAGAAGGTGGCGCTACAGTGGGGGCATCATTCGAGAGTTCATCCTGGTTCTTCTGTTTGTTTTTGGAGGCATCCGTCTTGCTATTTTTCC
>JAMQGT020010076.1:0-53072 GCA_024447675.2 Pterophyllum scalare
GTGTGTTATGTCCTGTACTTGGTTCGGTTGGTCTTGCTTCATACTTTGTTAAGTTGTGTTGTTTTTGTTGTGTTATGCTATAAAATAATTCCCACTGACCACATATGAGGACATTTTTTTCCATAAAAGTATGTAACAACCATGTAACAAAATACAGCTTCCTGCTTCAAAGAGGAAGCTTAGTTTTCATACATATCAGGTCCATCTAATCACAAATATCTAGGAGAAATTAAAAATGCATCGCAAACAGGAGCTCAGGTCTCAGAGAGGTTAAGTTTTTTTTTTAATGTTTCTCAGTTCAAACACGTGGTATGTTTTCTGTCTTGTATTGTGAATAAAATATGGGTTTATGAGCTTTCCAAGTCATTGTCTTCTGTTTTTATTTACACTTCATACAGGATCCCAATTTTCTTTGTATTCGGCCTACATGAAAGCCTCTGGCATCTTCTACATTTTGTTCTAGTGTTGTAAGAACACACGGTGTAAGCTTACAGGACAGCTTGCTTTGCATTTTAATTTTAATTTCCTTTTTTTTCCCTCTTTCTGCACTGCTGTTGTGTCATGGTGCTTCGGGCCCAGAGGCCAGACAGTTCATTTTAATGTTTCCTATTTGAAAATAAGCAGCAAAAGCAGCACTGTTGTGTTTTTCTCTTTATTTTCTGCTCAACGAGTGCCTTGGAACGCCTTCCTTTTGATTTATGGCTTTGCTGTGTTTATCCTGCGCAGCTCAAAGGACAGGTCACAGATGAAAGCGCTATCCACATACACTCTAATATCATACTAGCAGCTATTTATTTGTGTGGGAAATGCTGCTGAGAGCGTGTCTCGTTACTCACCAAAACCTGCAGCAGCTCTGGGCAAAAGCCAGACAGAACGTTCTGCATTCACACCGGCACACAGTGTTCAGGTCAGGCTTCGCCAAGGACAGAGGGACGCTGGGGAAGAGATTAGGGAGGTGGGTACTCATAACAAAGCCTCATTCGCTCTCAGAATCAGAAAACTGCAAGGGCCATCATATCTAGTTCTTGAATGGTTACACTGCAATCCAGCTGTCATCCAGCTGTAATACGTTGGTCATAATGCAGACCCCTCTGGAAAGCTAGAAAACACAAACACAGCATCATGATTAAAGTTCCAGCTTGTTGTAAATATTCATTCTTTGCCAGAGGCGCCATAAAACCCCTCCAGAGGGGAGCAATACAAACAGAGAAAACATGGCATGGCTGGGTGGAGGCTTTACTCCGGGTTTTATGTCCAGTTGTAACGGTGAACAGATCCTCCAGGTTTCCTGACAATTTTACTGTTTCTATTATCAGCAAGAGAAATTTAATGTCTGCAGTGTAGATTCACCCACTGCTACTACTACACCCGTATGTGAAATGAAAACAGAGGACACACTCGGGACACGGCGAAACTCCAAAATCCAAAGTGGCAGCAGTCATTTTCATCAAGTTTGATTGATGCTTCTGAATAACTTCTCAAATAAGTGCTCAGAAGGCATTTCAAGACGGCAAGACTCGATTCTAGACTTCTGTTCAGCATGATAGTCTCTGGAGTCCCTATTAAAAAAAGAATGAAGTACTTTTATCATTTAATTTTGTGTGAAACATACTTCGACTTTAAGGTAAATGTTAATTCAGTTCAAGGTTCACGGTAAATAATACCAATAGTAGAGAGAAAAGGCTGTAGGTAAAAGTACATTTAGTTCAGAGCTGTGGTAACATCTGGATGCACATAGGGGAGAACATGCAAACTCCACACAGAGAGGCCCGGGTGGAATCAAACCCAGACCTTCTACGTGTCCTTCTAACTGTGAGGCAGCAGGGCTAACCACCACGCCACCGTGCTGCCCTCTGCAAGATTATGTTAGTCAAATGGCAACTGTACACAAGCAAACAGTCACACAACTTAAGACAAAAATGCAGGAGAGTTTGCGTACGATACAATGAAGAACTTAGGAAGTGACTCCCAGAGAAGCAATCTGTCATACACTTCCTTTTGCCACCTTAGACCCTATTATTTATCTTAATTGTGATGCAAAAAGCTTACGAATGTTCATAATTATGTCTTGTAATGTTCACCTTTGTTGAGAAAATCTACTAATGTCAGTAGTTAACTCATTTTTGTCCACCCTGTCATCTCAGTGTCCACTCTGTAATTTTTCAGTTTTTTGAAAATAATCAAGTTATCGTCACAAGTTAGTAAAAGACTTTCACGTTTTCTTAATAAACTAGTCACTGCCAAATAATATTGTTTGAAAGACTGATCAGATCGTGGTTTTTAGACATTTTATTTAAAAAGGAAAACACAACTATCACAGATTCTTTGAAGACACAAGCAATTTGCAATTATTTCACTATTTTCAAAAGCCTTATTTTACCAAATAAATATTATTACTGAGCAAGGGACAAACTAGTTACTGTATCTGAAAATGTGCATTGTATAATCATGTTGGTATGAAAATGTATTTATTTTCATCTGACTTTTTCCTTGACAGGGTGGACATATTTTGCAACGTGCTCATTCTTTATCTGCTTGCAGTAAATTTGTAAAAAGTGTGGGAGCTTGACCAACACAGCCTAAGGTCAACTTGATACAATGGATACAAAATTAGTTGGGAAATTGTAACTTTTTTTGGGACGAATTATGATGTCCCAAAAATGTACTTTTTGGTGATATTGACCCATCTGTGTATGTGATCAGGGTGAAAATCTTCCTCAGACCAAAAATTTCAGAGGACATGAATTGGGAATGGATGCTGACTTACAATAACAAATATGTTGTCAGAAAAAATAAATATTATTTAGTACACTGAGAAACTATGACACCTTTATGCTGCACTTTATACTATGCCAATTTAACTTTTCTAACCTCACTCATATACCAATGTTTGTCAGTTCAAAAATAAAATGAAGCTTTATTTATAAAGCCTTAAATTTTAAATGTAAATTAATTTAATTTACATTTAATCACTTTGTTACTTTTTGTATTGTTTTGTTATTTGTATTTCATTGCCTGTAATGGTTATTAGATAAGGGGTGGAAGCTAGCGGAAAAAAGGAACAATGAAACTCCACCTACGTACTTCCGGACGTCCACCGACATCCGGCGGAAGTGTGCTGAAAGCACTAGGTTGTTGTCGATCTTGTTGAGGCTGGCTGTGTTGCGGATAAATCTTGTCCATTGTTGCGGCAGCAATGTCTTCAGTTCGTGAGTGGAGGAGGTTCATCGGCGGGAGGCTGAATGGAGCTTTTGAGGGAATCTTCACAGAGTTTGAAGTTAAAATGGAGACAGGAGTGGAGCATCGGCGCGGACTGCTGGGAACCATCCGGAGCCCCGAAATACAGCTGCACAGGATAGGTTGGTCAGTCAGACACAGCACAGCAGCAGGTTTCACAGAGAAGCGACGCGCTTTAAAACAAGAATCGTGTAGTTTCTGGAGGCATGTGGACACAGAAACATGAAAACAAGTGTTGTTTTTTTAATGGAGTTTGACGTCAGTGCTGGTGTTAGTTTGAATGAATGACCTGGATGGGTTTTTTAAAAACAAACAAACAAACAAATATTTAGAAAACTATTATATGCAGTTCAACGAGAGTTTTAATCACGCAGCAAAGCAGAATATATGAGTAATCGAGTACAGGTATCTGGAGACTGTTTACACCCGTACCCTGACCTGTTCTTCCTGTATTGCCCCCTTATATAAATTCACCCCACCCTGAAGCTATGGTGCAAAGTTCTTCCTTATATGGCAGTAACCCCACATGTCGGGAGGCAGCTGCTGTCGCTCAGGAAGTGGCCTCTTCCTGTTTTTCTCTCGAAAATGTTTCCACTGTCTGTAAAAGGTTACATGAGATGATTAATTACATCAAGCAAGGCAAGCACATTCAGTTATATGGATCTGCAGCACATTTCACTCCCACAGTATCCATATCTAAACTTTGGACTGTAAAACTTTTTGGAGATGCTTGAGGAGAAGGTCCACAATGATTTGAGATGGAATGACCCCAATTCTTCCCAACTTTGTGGCACAGATGATACTTTCTCCAGGTAAAAACACCTGTTTCAGATGTTTTTTTCCCTCCCCTGCATATAGGAAAATAAAAGAGGCTTTAGCCTTGCAAAGAGGAGAAACTGGGATTAAAAATTATTAATCCACTCACGCTCTCCAAAGGCCATCTCAAGAGCTTGAAAACAGGTGACTGGACTTTAAGTTTATTGAAAATGTTTCACCTCTCAGCCAACAGTCCCAGGTATTTAAACTGTAGTGGGGGCTGTCCCCTTTGGAGGTGGTCTTTGACCTGCTATTGATCATGTGCATCATCACATAAGCCAATGTGTGAAAACAAGTGAGGGCCATTACCACTAGGGGGTTTCAGGTGAAACCACTCTGAGACCTTATCCCTTCCCTATCATGTGACCTATTGATGAGTGCATTGTAGGTGGCTGACAGTGTCACAAGACACCACCTCTGTTCTGTGATGGTCGTTCACAGTGGACATAGGTGCTTCTTTTACTCCTTCTGTCTTCCTGGTCCAAAATGTGAACCCTGGCGTCCTGGAAACAGCGTCCTCTATCCTTTATGTGCAGAAGTACAGCTGAGTCTTGTCCTGTCAAGGTGACTTTTCGATGTTATGCTAAAGGAGGTATTAAAGGAAGCATCAAAGCACCTTTTCTCAGTATTTTAAAGAATACGAAAGCTCTTATTATGGCTGCCACGCAACCTCTGGGTCACTTTGCTCAGTTAGAAACTTTTGTAAGCAATCAGGATAGAAGAAAGAGGAGGCTGCTGGAGGAGTAATCAAGGCTGTAGAGATGTATCCTTTGCAGAAGGAGTAGGAGTCTTGAGTTGTTTCAGCTATTTAAGATGATTGAGCTTTCTGCCCTTCACTGTGTCTGTGCGTGGGTTTAAAAAAGGTCAAATATCCAGTCACGGTGCACCATATTTAATAAAAAGTGGCCCTAAATGTGAAAAATGTCCTCCACTTGTGTGCTTGTGAGGAGAGGAGCTGAAGATGTACCATCTGGGAAATGGAATAGGGCCAAGTTCCCTTTCAGAAGCAGTGCAAACTGAAATGAAGTAAAACAAGTCCATTATTTGAAGGCAGCAGACAAAGTTATCACAGCCGGTCTCTGTTCTCTTTCTGACATCCATCTGTCTTTACTGTTCTTGAATGCAGCACACCGCCTTTCCCAGCTGCTTACACACTGTTACGCTACCATTACCCACATGCCGCTCAGCTGTGTTATTTTGTAGATGTGTGGCTATTCTTAGAAATTGTCTGTTATTGTGTTTCCGTTATTGTGCAGTGCAGTGGATTATTGTGGCATTATTTACATTTTTCATGTATTTTCATGTGATTAGACTGTGAGTAAGAAGAATAGTCCTCTCCCAGTACACTCTGTTCCTGGGGGTCAAGGTTGGTGCTCAGCTGTGTCTTCCTGTCTTCACATTAAACTTTCTTTTGTGTCCCTTTGTCCCTGTAGACCAGCAGTGTGTCTGTAAGATGAAGAAGGAGGAGGAGGAGGTTCTCTCTATCCAGGAGAAGAACGGCCATCTGAACCAGGAGGATCAGAAAACTTCACAGATTAAAGAAGAGCAGGAGGAACTGTGCATTAGTCAGGAAGGAGAGCAGGTTATACTGAAGCAGGAGAGCGATACGTTCATGGTGACCCCTATTTACGAGGACAGTGACAAGTTTCTGTCTTATTCTTTGCCTGAGAGTCAAGAACAGGAAGGCATCAAGCATGAAAACTCAGGAGCACCCTTAAAGACTGAGCCAAAACCAAAGAAGATCTGTCTCAGCACAACTCAGAGTAACAACGCGGACACCGATGAAAACAGAGAAGTCTTTAAGAACAATTTACAAATGAAAGAAATGTGTGGTAAAAGTAAAAGACACACTAATAACAGTAATACAGATGAGCCTTACTCCTGCAGCTCCTGTGGGGAGAAATTTAAACTCAAACTTATGCTTAAAGATCACTTAAGAATGCACGCAGATGGCGGGCCGTACTTCCTGCACAACATGTGGGAAAGTTTTCAGGTACAGCGCTTCCTTCAAACTCCATGTGAAAACCCACACGGACGAGAGGCCGTGTTCCTGTGAGAAATGCGGCAAAACGTTCAGAAGGAGCGATATAAGTCTGCTGCTCCACATGAGGACGCACACGGGCGAAAAGCCGTACCTCTGCATTACCTGCGGGAAGAGCTTTAACGACCCGTCAGCGTTCAGAAGGCACACGGCAGTCCACACGGGCGAGAAGCGGCACTGTTGCAAAACCTGCGGTAAACGCTTTGCGCATAGTAACAGTTTTTTGTGCCACATGAGAACGCACACAGGTGAGAGGCCTTACCTCTGTAACACCTGCGGCAATAGATTCATCAACGCATCGAAGCTTAAGAGGCACATGAGGACGCACACGGACGAGAAGCCTCACCTCTGTAACACCTGCGGGAAAAGATTCATCCGCCTTTCGATGTTGACGAGTCACATGAGGACTCACACAGGCGAGAAGCCGTACTTGTGTAAAATATGTCACAAGGACTTCGCCCATACCACCTCCTTGAAAGTCCACATGAGAGGGCATACAGGCGAGAGACCGTATTGTTGCGAGAAATGCGGGAAAAATTTCTGTCAGGCCGGGAGTTTAACCTCCCACATGAGAACTCACATAGGTGAAAAGTCCTGAAACACCTGTGGGGAGAATATCAGTTCAAGTCTTGGTTTAAAAAAATGATTGTGTAACTTGTGCAGCCTTTAGATTCAAGACTAATGCTGTGCATTTGTGGTGACTCCACAACTGTCAGTTGTCACAAGAAACAGGAGTGTGTAATGCTGCAGCTGAGTGAGATGCACCCATAGACTGTATAAAATCTGGGTTCAAGGTCTGAAAAGTGAAGTCTGCAGACTTTTTAATGGCCAGCAGGAGGCGGCACCTCTGGTTGTATAGGAGTCTGTGGGAAAATGCACCTACGTCTGATTTATTTATGACCTCAGTAAACCACTCCCTGATGAATTTTTGGGCTCAAACGCTGGTTTTAGGTCATATTTATTAAAACATGAAGTAAGTTTTGTAAATTATGGTCTGTCCAACCTCACTCATCATGTCTGATGGCGACAGTGCAAACGAACAGCTTGAGGCTTCATAACGTGACGTCACAGTGGATAATTCCATCTTTTATATACAGTCTATGGATGCAACATGAGCCTTTTTTTTAATGCTGGTGAAATCCTAAAAATCTTGATTCAAAAGCAAGTTTTGAAGCATTGCATCTCTAATTACGATATATTCTTCTGTTTATTTTGTCTAAGTAGAACAGTCATTTGTGACAGAGTTCTGCAAAAATATTTTGTCTACATTTATGATTTTCAAATGTATTGTAAAAGACAATAAAATTTCTTTTGTCCGTGAACTTGAATAACAAAAATGTTTCTTTATCAGATATTCAAACTGCAGGTTACAAACAAATGGATTACATGGTTATTGTACCTGTGACTGTCAGCGGATTGATGCGAGATGCAGCGCTTCTCTGATTTCATGCAAGTGTGCTGGAAGTGTGGTAAACCTTTCTGTAGACTCGTTTATATGAAGAGTTAAGTTTGTTTGGCCATTTCATGTTACGTTCGGTTGACTCTGACCTTCATTAGGAGCTGGAGTTAGCTTGTTATGGAGATGGGTCAGCTGCCACTTGTGTCATTTTCTCCACGAACAGCTTACAAACATTGCTTTGAATACTTTTCACCGCAGAAGATGGTAAATTCTCACAGAGGCAGGGGATGTGACTCCATCTGAGGCCACTCTGCAGTGTCAGATTTTCACTGTCCCATCCATCCATCTTCTCCATTGCCTTAACCACCTGCCTGCTTCAGGGTGATGGGGAAACCAGTGCCCATCCCAGCTGTCATAGGGTGAGGCGCAGGCTGCGTCCTGGACAGGTCGCCATTCAAGCGCATATTCACACCTATGGCCAGATTAGAAGGAACCTACCACATGCTATTGAAGTGTGAGTGAACCAGAGTAAGCAGAGGAAATCCACAGGGAAAATATGCAAACTGCACAGTGTGTGTGAATTTTCACTGATTAATAGTTCAGTACTTATTGGATCTGTCGCTAACATCTTGGTGCAGATACCACAGCACACCTTCAGGGGTCTAGTGGAGTCGATGTCTCAGTGGGTCATGGCTGCTTTGGTATATGTTTTCAGTATATGTCCAGGATGATGATAATACTGATTTTAAGCAAAAAAAAGAAAAAAATGCCTCGATGCCAGAGGTCACCGGAGAATGGCCAGACTGCTTCAAGCTGAGAGGAAGGCAAATGTAACTCAAATAAGCACTCATTACAACCAAAGCATGCAGAAGAGCATCTCTGAATGCACATGTCCAGCCTTGAAGCAGATGGGCCTACGGAGGCAGAAGACAACACTGGGTGCCACTCGTGTCGGCTCAGAACAGTAAACCAAGGCTCACTCAGTGGACCCTAGGGGTGGCTGTGGGTCAGGTGGTACAGCAGGTCATCTATTGATCAGAAGGTGAGTGGACTGATCTCCGGCTAGATGATGAAACATTCTGTGAACATGTTAATTCATATCTTAATAAAAAATAATTGAATAACATGCATACATTCACTGAGTTGTGTTATAATTGTGCATGTTTTTGACTGCCCTGGTTCTTATCCTGCACTTATTTTCAGCATGCAGCAAGGACCTTCCTGTCCTCCACCTCTTTGTGCGTGTGTGTGTGTGGGGTTTTTTTGGAGTGTCTACTTCACCAGGCGACTTGTGTGTAGAGAAGCATGTAGACAATTGCAGAGAGACTCTCTCTGCTCACCTGTAATGTCAGTGCTCAAGCTGACAGTTCATCGCAGAGCAAAACAACCTCAGGCCACCAGGAAATGTCCCGGTGTTCCCCACAGGCCGTCAGCCACTGATTCTACACATCGCTGGAGGATCGAGTCTCACCTGCTAATCAAAGCCCCCACCCCGGCTCTGTTGGAGAAACAAGCACTTTTCTGTGCTGTTCTCAGTAACTGCTCTCTGCCTGCCCGTGATTGCTTTCACAAAGCTTTCTTTACACTTTCTTTTACCCTAACTGACTCTGTCTGTTCCTTTTGTTTGGCTTAACGGGGCCTGCTGAAGTATTAATGGTTTGTTGCTGTGGAACTCCTCCACATTCTCAGCTAATTTACCTGTAGACAAATTTGCAATTCAGATGTAATATCTGCAGCTTATTCTGGATACGTCTGAGCTTCCAGTTTGAGTGCAACATCTGGACATTTGCGCTGTAGATGTGGAGCAACAAAAAAAAAAGATTGACCCACTAAATAAACCTCTGCTTGTTGCATCTCATAATAAAGTAAGTATGAAAGAGACAATGAGCGGAGACGCTGGGGTGGCAGACATACACGGGCAACAACACCTTCAGCCAACTTCGACTGAGTGCCGTTTTCCTGAATCAAAAATGTGCATTTCTTTAAAAGTGCTTTCATCTCAAAATACCAGCAGTCAGCAGCTTAAGTCCACCCACATCAGTGTCAGCCATCAAACACCGATGTGGGTCCAACCCTGTGTCAGCTCCCGAAATGTTTTATTAAATAAATCGCCCATAATTTTAATGCTTTCGGTCTTTGCCAGATCAAAAGACAGAGCATGGATTTTATCAGCATAAATTATTCAGTGCATCCTATGACAGGTGGAGCTGAGGGACAACAACAGAAAAAAAGGTACATACCTGTCATCCATCTTGTTAAATATGAACAAATCGCCCTCTGTTTATGAGCTGCGTATAGGACCTTGAGTCAGACTTGTGGGGATGTACTGCTTCTCCCGGCAGAATACTAAACAAGGACTTTGGGTGTGTGAGCATGGACACAGTGGATCAGCATGGAAACAACACTAAAAACAATCCCTGCAGAGCAATTCAGGCACATGAAGGGAAGCATATTAGCAGCGACATGCGCAAACGCACATGCACTGCACATACAGGCCCCAACAAAGACTATGTGCAGGCCATCAAAACACACACACGCGCCAGTCTTGCTGGCAGTAATCAGAGTGCAGTGTGTTTTTCTCAGCGGTGTAATTCATCAAAGTGACGGCTGCCAATGAGTCTCAGTCAGCCAGACAGCCACAGCTAATCAATCATCAATCTACCTGCTCTTTGTCTGCAGCCACCACTGCCATATTTCACAATACATACACATTTATACACACAATGTCTCTGTATGATTGTGTTTTGTGGCTTCTTGTCCAGGTCACTGTGTAGAGCCAGGCACTAACATAGCCTGGGTTAGGGGTTTAATTCCCTCTCTAAGCAGCCTTGAGTGAGAAAGTAATTAAGCAGCTGTCATGTTTATTGAGGAAGACAGATGGGCTTTTATAGCCACATAAGTCTGATGTTATGAGCTCATATTTAATATCTTTAAAGGATTAGCTTCTTTGAAGGATTAGTCTCATGATGGTGTTCTTAGCTTATGTTAGCATAAAAATACATTTTGTCTGATTAACCTGTGCACAAACAGAATATGGCTGCAGCGGAGTCACAGGAAGTGGGACTGCCGATAATCACATCACAGGAAGCTCTGCTAACAGGTGCTTTTTGGGAAAACTTCTCCACAAGGTGGGTGTTGTTTAGCACCTCCCGTCCACCTTCCAGCTACCAAAACAAACAGGTCAGGGATGGTTATACAAAGAACCTTTAAAAGTATTCTAACCTGCCATGATGTTGAGCTCTGTTTAGTTATTTCCTGATTTATTTTGTAATTCTTAGCCTGTCAGTTTGACTTCCGGCCTTGTTCAGTTTTCCCTCCTTTGTTATAGTATGCCCCGCCCTGATTAGTCTCACCTGTATTGTCTTTCACACCTTTTTCCTATTGGTGGTTGCACTTTGCACTATGTACACCTCCTGCTTTGGACTCCCCAGTTGCCAAATTGTGCTTTTCCCTAGTCGAGTTTTCCAGGTATTTTTGATGGATGCTTGTTTCTGTCACTGATAAAATAAAGACATTTTTTTGCCAATCTGCCATCTGAGGAATACAAACTAATGAAGAAAATAACTCAAATTTGAGAAAAAAACTTTTTTAAGTCAAAAATTTGGGATTAAAACCTGAAATTTGGACTCATGGATGTTAAAAAATGTTTATTTTCAGTGGTGGAAACAAACTTCTATCATTTTCCTAGTGTTTCTCTTTTTCTTGTTCCTTATGTTGTGTCTTCTGTTTCTTACTTGTCTCCACATGTCTGATGTTGATGGACTTTCTCTTCTGCCTGCTCCTGCTGGATCGTCTGCCTCCCGGTGTATGACCACTGAGCGTTTCTGAAATTAAGATTTGGATTTTTGCACTTTATTTCTAAAACTGTTACATAACCTTACAAAATGAAAGTATCAACATCTGTCCATCTATGTTGCAGTTTTGGACATTATACCGTGATCGGTTTAGATTGAGGAGATGACATTGGTGTTCTGTTTTCTAGCTCCGAGCTGCTGCAGTAACTTTACAGCTGACCTTGATTCGGGATGTTCGTGAGGTACAGCTGCACATATAAAACATAGTCCCCCAGCAGATAATCTATACTGTACTTAAAGCATGCTGTAAATAAAAGAGTCAGTGAAAACGTGGCCGAACCTCTGGCCCAGTTCAGCATCAGTTACCGTGGTGATTTACCTACGTAAAAAGAGAGGCACTTCGGTGACACTGAAAAGTCTGACTTTAAGTGCAGCACTCACTAATCTCACTCTGTAGTACACCCCTCTGCTCTGCGACTTGTGAAAAATTGAGTGCCTCAGAGTCGTAGTGGAATGCTAATTGCTGTGATATTTCAATCTGAAGTATTGGTAGGGACCTAATTCTGCCCCCGATTGGTCGGAACATAACAGCCGTCATGGTGGCAGGGACGTGTTCCTACCATCCCTACCTAATTCTACACCCCTGGTTGGTGCAGTATGTGCTGGAACAGAGAAATCGAGGCATGAATGCGCAGAGAGAATCAGAAACACTGGTGTGCAGTCATGTTGGAACAGGAAGGGGCCATCCCCAAACTGTTCCCACAAAGCTGGGAGCATCAAATTGTCCCAAATGTCTTGGTATGCTGAAGCATTCAGAGTTCCTTTCACTGGAACTAACACCCCCACACCATAACCCCCCCTCCCACCAAACTTTACACTTAGCACAACGCAGTCAGACAGGTACCGTTCCCCTGGCAACCACCAAACCCAGACTCCTCCATCAGATTGGCAGATGGAGAAGTGTGATTCATCCCTCCAGAGAACACGTCTCCACTGCTCTAGAGTCCAGCGGCGGCGTGCTTTACACCACTGCATCCGACGCTTTGCATTGAGCTTGGTGATGTAAGGCTTGGATGCAGCTGCCATGGAAACCCATTCATGAAGCTCTACACACTGTTATTGAGCTGATCTGAAGGCCACATGAAGGTTGGAGGTCTGCAGTGATTGGCTCTGCAGAAAGTTGGTGACCTCTGTGCACCTTGACCCTCAGCATCCACTGACCCCACTCTGTGATTTTACGTGGCCTACCACTTCATGGCTGAGCTGCTGTCCTATTTATTATTCTTATTTATTCTCTCATTGTCTGTTTTAATGAATTGTTTAGCATATTGTTATATTTCCTATATATTGGGTGTTTTTTCATTCTATTATTATGTAACTGTTGGCATTCCCTTTTGACTATTTTTGTATATTTATATTTATGGTCATTGTTATATTGCCTCGTTGACTTACAATTCACTCATTTTTGGTTTTTACTGGTAGTCTTTATTATCTTGGCATTCCTTGTATATATAATTGTTTATTTGCCTTGACTACTTCTGATTAATGATTAGATGCTTTATTGTCATGCTTCTCCTTATTTGGACAAGTGGCTTTCCTAACCACATGACCTTCACAGTGAGTGGGTGGGCATATAAAATGTTGCAACCTGTGATCCTTAAGTCTGAAGAAGGGCAGTTTTGCCCGAAACGTTATTTTCTAGAGGCTTTGTTATTAAATCTTCTTCCAGGAGCCCTTCCGGTGTCGGACTCTTTTTTGCTCAGTTTTCCCGTCGTTATTGGGAGCGTAGCCACTTTGAGTTCCAGCTAAGCCACTAGCTGTCAGCTGCTTTTTGGAGTTATCTGGCAAACATCAAAGCCTGGGGTGTGATTAATTGTACTGGCATCCTGAACAAGAAGCGTCTATTTTGTATGCTACATAACACTAACCAGTGTGCATCTGTGTCTTTGCAAGGCGCCCATACAGTTAAAGGATGCACTGTACCTTAAGAACTACCTATCGAGCTGATAAATTTGCACTCCGTTCTCCAAAAAACCACGATTGTGAGAACCACAGACTTGAGAAAGTGAGTCCACAAGACAATGAGTGATGTAAGTGTGGCTACGACAATCTTATATAAACAATCTCACAGATCTGAATATTACTGCACGTGTTAACATTACAGGTGTTTATCACCCAGTGAATTTTCCAGAATACTAAAACCTTCTAATGCAGCCGGGCTGCTACGATTGATATATTAATTCTTCTACTGTTTCTACTATACACCTTTAAAGCCACTGGGGTTTGTTGTTTAATGTTAAAGTCTGAGTTGAATGCATGATTAGTAGGACGACGACTCCTGAAACATTGGGCAGCTTTGGAAGAATAAATTATGTGGTGCAAGGCATTTAAAGCAGGGGGCAATTAATCTTACCCAGCCCATTGTCCGGGTTGTTAACAAGTCCCATATTGATGTAAGTGAGATATTCCATTTGTACCTTAATGGACATGAGGAATTGCTCAATTTGTTTCTTCCATAATTGAAGAGAAGATGACGCCGGTTGTGTATGATTCCCTCTGATCAATATTCACTCTCCACTGCTGTATCCTGTCAGAGAGGAACACAACTGGTGCGTCAGCAGATTTAGTTTGCAGAGGCTTTAACTAACCCTTCTTTCCATACATCTCACTCTGCTTATTTATTCTAATTCCAATTTCAAGGCAAATCTACTTTGAATACAGTTATTTTTAAATCTATTAGAGCAGTTACGGATGGAAAATAAGACTTATTTTCCATGTTTCAGGAGTAGATGAAGGCTTTCTTCCCTCAGTAGCTGGTGTGCTGGATCACTGCCTCCCTCATTCTTTCTGTGAAATACAAAACACTGTTATTCTGTCTCTTCAAAGGCTTCATTACAGAGACTATGAGAGAAAAGGTTTTTACACAGAGAGAAATGAAGTGTGGGGAGTGGGTGTGCGGCAGGAAAAAAAAAAAATGGCTTCATTACACCAGGAGGGAGCGAATGAGGTTTTTAAATAACATCCTAAATGCACCTTGGTTCATTGTACTGTCCCGCTCTCTCACGCTATTCAATTTACATCCCACCGCCTGTATGTTATACCCATCCCTTTTCATTTCGTGTCTCTGTGAGGAACATGCTCTAGTTAGATTGATGGACTGATATATGGGGACAATATTTGGCCTTAAAAGTCAGACAGCCTGTGTTTTGATGGTGATTTTTTTTCCTTGTATTTCTGTTCTGTTTTTTGTTTTTTTATGTAAAAACAATCTCTTCAAATCAAAACAGAATGATTATCAGCCGCTCCCAGTGTTGAGAGTGTTTTAAGGAGCACAGTGTGTTTCCTTTGAGACCCAAGTTTGAAAATCTGATTTAATCAAGGGGTCACAGTCAGTCCATGCTGGAAACAGGGCACTTACCACCCTCAATCAAATCATTACTTTCTACTTGTGTGTGTTTTTTTCCACTGGAAAAACATGTTGATAAGGATGGCTGTGATCTGAAACCAGCGTGCAAAATATGATATAAATGATATTAGCTTCTCCCTTGAAACAGCACAGCTTCAAGAAGCTGCTGGCATGACTGGAAGATGGGTTTCAAACGGGAAACTTCTGTTGCTGCGCGTTCACAAACGTGCACAATGTATTTGTGACGTGCATGAGTTTCCAGTGAGGGCCAAGCCAGTGCAAAAGTGCCGAAGACTGCAGTTCTTCTAATGGCCGCCTGGGTCCGTCCTCACAGACTCCGCTCTTAAATCCCAACTTTACAGAATCAACGAGCACATGTGCAGCCTGGTGCAAAAACGGTTAGTTTCCCCCTTCGTAACACTTCCTTAGTACATTACTGCGCAGCTGCTTTGATTGACAGGTGACTTGCCTCTTCTAATTGGAGCCGCTAACCTGGATCACTTAACCATGTCTGTGTTGTTGGTGCTTTTATTCATTTACACAGCAGTAGAGTAGGCAGGACAGTGCAGAATTAACTGGACTGAAACGCACACAGGAAATGGCCCGGGGTGAGACTCGAGCCGGGGCTGCTGCAGTAACCTTTCAGCATGTGGGTCACTCGCACAACTCCGCGTGCCGTTCCAGCACCGCGTCTTGGTGCCTTTTTAATGGTTTATCTGAGCCATGTTATGGCTTGGTGTGTCTAACAGCCTGTCCAAGAACTTTGTGCTTCAGAGATGGTGCACTCAAATTGGAATATTTCATATCAGAATATTAATCTGTTACTTAGCATGAAGTAAGACATACTTTATTTATCCCAAAGGTTGGGATGGAAAATAAAAAACAGTTTGGCTGATTAAAATAAATATAATATCACAGAGCAAAATGACTAAAGATGATGACAGTGAAAATGTTTAACTCACAGTAGTTTTCCACTGAATAGTGGGTGACATCATGGTGGCTACATCTATTTTGTATACGCCAAGCAGGCATAACATTATGAGCACTGACAGGTGAAGTGAATAACACTGATTAGCTCCTCGTCGTGGCACCTGTTAGTGGGCGGGCTGTATCAGGGAGCAAGGGAACATTTTGTCCTCAAAGTTGATGTGTGGGAAAATGGGCAAACATGTGGATCTGAGCGAGTTTGACGAGAGCCAAACTGCGATGGCTAGATGACTCAGAGCATCTCCAAAACTCGTGGGTGTTCCTGGTCTGCAGTGGTCAGCATCTAGCATAAGTGGTCCAAGTAAGGAACAGCGATAAACCAGCTGAAAACCTGCTGAAAGTGTCAGCGAGTAAGCACTGTTGCAGGGCACGTATACCCTTTCATGGAAACAGTATTCCCTGATGGCTGTGGGCTTCTTTCAACAGGATAATCCACCCTGCTACAAAGCAAAAATGGTTCAGGAACGATTCGCGGAGCACACCAACGAGTTTGAGGTGTTGACTTGGATTGCGATCCCCAGATCTCAATCCAATCGAGCATTTGTGGGATGAGCTGCACAAACAAGTCTGATCCGTGGAGGCCGAACTCACAACTTCGAGGACTTAAAGGATCCGTTGGTGACATCTTGGTGCAGATACCACAGCACACCTTCAGGGGTCTAAAGGAATCCGTGCATCGACAGCTCAGGGCTGCTTCGGCAGCAAAAAGTGGACCAACACAGTATTATGCAGGTGTTAATGCTGATAATAATGTATGATGTTATGCTTGATTGGTGTATAGAGTCTATGAACCTGCTGCTGATTTCAAAGAAGAATAATCAGTTCAGTGGCCCTTCCCTTCCCACCATCTGCATTAAATATTTTAACCTTCACGAAGTACTCTGTCATAAGTTGTAGTACTTGTAGAGCTTATAGAAAAAGTTTGTTAAAGGTAATGCACAGTGGCAGCTCACAAACTGCTCAGGAACATGACACAGATCCCAAAGTAATGACCTGGTTTCCAAAAATGGTAGGGATTCAACAAAGAGAGAAGATTGGATGCACTTGGTTGCAGCCCTCTAAAATGTGTAAGCAGAATGCTGATTGGCTAAAAAAGTTGGCTTGTGCAGGAAAGGAAGCCACAGCTGAGTTCACCATAAAGAGAAAGAAGCTTGAAAAACCCATTAAAGCTCAAAAAGGGGTGTAAGAAAGGAAGGGACAGAGGCTGCAGTGGGTAGTTTGAACTGTTTGTCAGATTTTTGTCTCACTCCACTACAAAGCAGTGCTTTGTCTGTTATGACTTCTGTCATCTCCACAGCAGGGGCTGAGGTAAAGGACCGAGAATAGGACAAACACGATTATCCCACATTGTTGATTGTTTTACACACTCTTTAAACTGACAGTGTGAAAAGCCGTGTGCAGCACCGACAGTCTACCAACGCACTGCCACGTAGGACCTGAGAGATACGAGCTATACAGAAGGTCCCTACTGGAGGTGCAATCAGGGATGTTGTGCTTGCATAGCGACCTCGACTCCATCCCAAAGCTGTAAATGATTTCTTTGACATATAACTTTTGCATATAAGAGCAGGAGGATTGGGACTTTCAGAGTTCCCTTTCTGATGAAAAACAATGCAGAAATCCAGTTTCCTGCACGTTCAGAAAGTCTGCACTGGTTTGGACATAACTGATCATTTTCATACACGCTGAATATCATTACATCAGTCTTTAAAAATTCCTGTTTTTTGCAGTAATGTGTGTCAAATGTGGCCATAATACTGATAGTGCTGCTGCAAAGTCATTGTTTTCCAAATGACTCCATTTACATGCAGCATTGGTCTGGATTGCCTCTGTAATGTAAACATTTCATTTAGATTATGAGAACTTTTATTGGATGCGAAGCACAGCTAATGTTTATTGCAAATTTAAAACGGAGAATAAACAGAGGTTTAGATTGACAGCTGTGTGTGTGTGTGTGTGCGCCTACAATACTGTCTCTCTCTTCGCTGTCCTTCAGCAGTTCAACAATCTAATTTACATACTCATAAATCATTCACATCTGACATCTCTCTCTCACACACACACACACACACCTGTGGGGGCTGTAATAATGAGGTGTTTGAATACATCTTTCAGCTCAAACAAAAATAGCCCACATTTCCGTGGATGGGGTGAATTAATGGGTCAGTAAAATGTAGCACTGTGACATCACGCAGCCCTGTTTATTTCCTGTTTATTCCCACTAGCCTGCATCGGTTTTCTTTAACCCTCACTGCGGCTGTTAGCTGCACTTTAACAAAGTTTCTGTCATTGTAACTGTGGCAGCAAACATCCACTGACTTTAACAAGGTAGTACTCTTAACCAGTACCCTAAGGCTTCCCTAAACCGCTTACACTCACTGGCTACTTTATTAGGGATACCTTGCTAGTACCTGTACTATCAGCACTGAGCCAGAGAGCACAGCGGAACAGCTGTCGGGATGGCCGAGTGGTCTACGGTGCCGCACTCAAGTGTTGTTTGCTTCCTGAATAAAAAGAGTCTTCTGGTCTCCAAAAAGGAGGTGTGGGTTCACATCCCACTCCTGACAAAACTGCCAGTCTTTTTTTTTTTTTTCAGTAAAACGAATGAATGACTTTCCAGCATGTTTAAGTTTTTAAGAACTCGTGGTGTCCACTAGAGCCCGTGGACTCATGTCCCAGATCCCAGATATTTAAATGCTTTAGAAAAGAATCAATTTGGGGGTAACTAAGATGTCAGTGTGGACATTAAGCTTAGGATCAGGACTTTTTCCATAGTGAGTAATCCAAACTGTGCAGCAACATATCAACGACTATCCTCGCGTTATGGGTGGATGATCTCAGATGTTCTCTTGGCTAATGTTTGATCCATTTTCAGAGTATTCTTCCAGCCATATCAAAGCATTTGTCTCTGTCACGGTCTACTGACTGATCAGACCTTGTGGGTGTGAGGTGTGAGGACCCAGAACGCAGACACTGTAGGCAGGCAGGATTTAACAGAAAGTGAGCTGTTTATTGAGGCTGATAAAAATGTCCATCAGGCCAAACACAACTCAAAGGGTGAAAACATGAAACAAAAACTCAGGGACTAGAATATCAACTATAACACAAGCAGAATCCAAAAGCTATAGTAAACTAAGAAGACCTGAGAATATAAAACCTAATTAAACCAACCAGGAACAAGAGCTGCAAGAAAAAGATTACAAAACTGAAAGTACCACAGCACAAGAGTAAAAAATACAGGTTCATCAGGTACCCTCACCATGAACTTTGACTGAGAACAATTTGACCCCTATCCTACATCTTACCTGTGCTGATGTCTTTAGATTAGCCTAACCATAACTCCAGCTAGCCAACAGGTAGCACATCATTATTATATCAACTAGCCCAGCATCATTTTGTTTTCCATATTTATGTTCAAAGTTATAATAGTGCTGTATGTTTTAGTTTTGGTTTTTTTTTAAAGAAATGCTTCATTTGGAACACAGTATATTATCTTTAGATGGAAACTAGCTAGCTAATGTCCTGCTAAATTCTAATGCTAAACCTTATAAATCCACTTTTTCATGGATGCCTGGAAGTTAACTTTACTGTAACACCTGGAGAACAGTCACACTGATCATTTTATTGGAGCTGAAATTCAAATCAATTCATTTCAGTTCAATTAAATTTTATTTATTTAGTGCCAATTCGCAACTGTTGCCTCGATGTGCTTTATATTATAAGGTCAAGACCCTACAATATTAGAAAACGACAACAATCACATGACCCCATATGAACAGCGCTCGGCAACACTGGGAAAGAAAACCCCAGAAAGTAGAACGGCTTAATAAGAATATGGTCAAATGTGAAACACATTTAAAATCTCTCTGTTGTTCCTGAGTTCTAGCATTAAATAATCGCCATAATAGAGAAATCACATTCACAGGAATGGGATTAATGGACATCTAGCCCATTTTTTATCACCAGCAAGGAGGCATAAAAACATTTACAGGCTGCTGGTGCTTCAGAAAATGTGCTAATCCAGGAGCATCCATCTGCTGGGGAACATGAATGTCTGCACAATGCAATAGCTGTTGAAATATTTGTGTGGTTGGCAGAGCTATTAGCCTAAAAAACAACAACTCCCAAGAAAAGTCCTCAAAATTTCCATTAAACTCTACATAGACCTGACTCCTTTTTTGTGATTCACTCTCTGTCCTCTTTGATTTGAAGATACATTTTTAAAGTGAATAAACGTGACTTGTGTGATCTTTGATGTTCAGTACGATCGGGTGTGTATCCCAAAGGCCAAACCTTGTTTCCTTCCATTATTTCATTACGTTCTGTTTGCCATAACTCCAACTTTTCTCTAACGTTATGCGTAAAGTACTCGCCATGCAGAGACATACAAAGTGTTGCCAGTGTCTGAAATACAGGGTTGTACAAAGTTTTCTAATATGAAATGTTCTTGGCTGGCGACTGGGTTGATGAGTCGGAGCGTGGCCAGAGACTGAAAACAAGCCACAAGGAATAATGTGGCAGGTGGTGCGTATGATTGTGTTTGTCTCTATGTGCTGACCCAAGTCTAAGTAAAGTGTACTGACAAGCTTCAGGGTATCTTTGAAACACATGAAAGCATGCGTCCGCAACACTGTGTGTCCATATTTACATGGGCTTTGTTAGAGGAGACGGCATAAACACACACAGATACAGAGGTCGGCCGCCGTTCCAATAATATATTTAACAGCTCAGTTAGTCGACCAGTCAGCCCTGCAGTCCAGAAACACTGTTGGTGCTCCGCATGATTCGACAATTAAAAATGCCAAAAAGATAATTGATCACTCATCTCAGTACTTTGTCGGGCAGCTACTGATTTAGGCTGTTATTTCTAGATTCAGTTTCTAATTTGCGCTCAGCCAAGGATACCTGTGGAGGCATCAATCATAATTACATGTCACATCATTTTACAGGGGTGCTGCAAGATCTCAGTGAAGTTACTCAACTTGTAGCTGTTGAGTAAGATGGCAGACTCTATAATAAAGACGGGTGGCCTCCACAGACAGTATACGAAACATGCATGTAGCCACTGTGACGTCTCATACTGTTTTTGAAGCCTCAAGGCTATCATTTCAGCTGCCGCCATATTTGTTTTTTGGAGCCAGAAGTGACTGTTCAGGAGTGAGGACCCAAACGCAGGAGTAGTGAGCGTGTTTAAACATGCAACAACAAAAAAAATAAAAAGCCTTTATTGGCCAATCCAACGTCTGTGTTGTATGTCTTTAAGAAATAGGTGAAAATCCAGCAAAGACCTGACACAGGACCTCAGAAATGCATCTGCACCCTTCAGACTCGAGTGCTTGAGAAGAAGACACCCGGACTTCTTCGGATACATGAAGATGTTTTGCTTCTCATCCAAGAGATTTCTTCAGTTCAAAAACAACTGATGGAGAGGCCCTGGTATTTAAACTCTTGTGGGGGTTGTCAACCTTGAGGGGTTCCTGAGGTTTGCTGACCCACTAATTATGTGTCGTCACAAGAGCCGAGGTGTGGAAAAAAAAAGCATGGGTCAACAACTCTCAGAACCACCTCCAAATGCCCCCCACCAGAGGTTGAATACCTGGGAGACTGTCGATTGTTTTAGAATTGTAGAAGTTGCTTGTATGAGAAGCAAAATGTCTTTGTGAACTTAAAGAAGTCCAGTTGCCTCCGTTTGAAGCATTCAGTGCTACCATGACCTGTTTGACTGAGAACTTACACAGATATCAGGCCCTTGACTTCATCTACTGTTCATCAAAGCATCATCAGAAATGGTCTCAGTAGAAGGGAAACAGGGAGGAAAGGCTGAGGTATGCCAAATTGCACAAGAATCTATGGCAACTGCTGAAGAGATGAGTCTAAACTGGACACACAGAGGAAGCTACAACAGTGAGTCTCAGCCATGTAAAACAGATGGCTGTAGACACTCACTGTTGGTTTGGGGCTGCATTTTGATCCACCATGCAATACCCTCTGAAGGTGTCTGACTGGCAGCAGCTTCATTTTTCAGCATGACAATGATCCCAAACACACTGTCAGTCATGGATTGGCCTCCCCAGAGCCCGCACCTCAACATTACTGAAGCAGTGTGGAATCATCTTGACAGAGAATTCAATTCAATTCAGTTTTATTTATATAGCGCCAAATCACAACAAACAGTCGCCTCAAGGCGCTTTGTATTGTGGGTAAAGACCCTACAATAACACAGAGAAAACCCAACAGTCAAAACGACCCCCTATGAGCAAGCACTTGGCGACGGTGGGAAGGAAAAACTCCCTTTTAACAGGAAGAAACCTCCAGCAGAACCAGGCTCAGGGAGGGGCAGTCATCTGCTGCGACCGGTTGGGGCTGAGGGGAGAGAGACAGGACAAAAGACATGCTGTGGAAGAGAGGCAGAGATTAATAATAATGATTAAGTACAGAGTGAAGTATAAACAAGTAAATAAAGGTGAATGAGAAGAAACAGTGCATTATGGGACCCCCCCTCTGCAGCCTAGGCCTATAGCAGCATAAGCTACGGGGTGGTTCAGGGTCATCTGATCCAGCCCTAACTTTAAGCTTGATCATAAAGGAAAGTTTTAAGCCTAATCTTGAAAATAGAGAGGGTGTCTGTCTCCTGAATCCAAGCTGGGAGCTGGTTCCACAGATGAGGGGCCTGAAAGCTGAAGGCTCTGCCTCCCATTCTACTTTTAAGTATCCTAGGAACCACAAGTAAGCCAGCAGTCTGAGAACAAAGTGCTCTATTGGGGTGATACGGGACTATGAGGTCTGTGAGATAAGATGGGGCCTGATTATTCAAGACCTTGTATGTTAGGAGAAGGATTTTAAATTCTACTCTAGATTTAACAGGGAGCCAATGAAGAGAAGCCAATATGGGAGAAATCTGCTCTCTCTTTCTAGTCCATGGAATAAAAGGCAGCCAACTTCCAAAGAAGAGCTCTGAATGTCCTTGAAGAAGCCTGAAGACTACTTAGAGACCTCAGAAGAAAGCTGCCTAAGAGGATTCAGGCTGTGATAAAGAATAAAGGTGGTCATACGAAATATTCTTTAGAGTTGTGTAAATGTTGCTTTTGCCTTACATCCTGAATCTCCAGCTATGTTTGCGGATGTTTCAATAAACTGCTGTACACACTTGACATTTTGGTAGCAAAATATAAAGAAATGAGGAGTGACTCAAGACCTTTGTGTAACACTAATTTGTCAGATAGTTCCATTAAAATTCCTCCAAAAGGGACCAAAAACACAGTGGACAGGTCCAGCTCAGTGAGCAAAAAGGCCTAAAAACAGGCTACAGCCGCCTGTGACGGGACACCTGTCAGTCAGCCCTGCTTGGCAATCTCTGGACTTTTAGTGTCTTAGTTTTAGTGTATTATGCTTTTAAATTATTCCTTTTCATATGTAAATCATTCACTTGTGATCTCCATAAAGTAGAACTGCAATGCTTTGGTCTGAATTCCTCGTTATTGGAGCTCCGCAGACCCCTTATTTACCCCTCTTTTAACGTGTCGTAGAGCAGCTCGTTTTGGTGCGGTCTCTTTAAACGTGAATGAGACATTTCACGCCCAACCCCCCTCCAGGTCGTGGACTGTTCCACTCCAGTCTGTTCAGCCATTTTTGTAGTTTGATAGCAGCGATACGCTTAGCTACCGGCAGAGAAACAGGCACTTCAAAGAGGCTCTGATGCCAGGGGGCGATGTAAGGAATCGTCTGGGCTAATTAAGCCAACAACCGAACATTTTGACTTGTCTACTTGCAACTTTGGCATAACTGAACTTGGACTACAAAATCGCTGTGAGAAAAAAATGGCGGATTCACAAAATTGGTAAGCCGGATGCCCGTGCCCTTGTTTAGCAGTTCCACAGCAAATACTGTGATGCAACCGATAAGAAAACGTAACAGGGAATAGAGAAAACTGAACAGACTGAAAATTAAGACCCAAAAAGAATATAAAGATATCTACACAGCACCGGGACAGAATGCATTTAAAGTTCCTGCACTCCTACACACTCAAAGTACACAACAAAATGTGTTTAAGGGCTAAAAAAGTGGATTTTGCATGATATGTCTCCTTTAAAGCTGCAGTTATTTTGTAATGGCCAGCAGGGGACCTCTGGTTGTGAGAGTTTCCAGTAATACAGAAAACTATGACAAAAGGCCCTATCCTCTCACTTCATTTAGGAGTATTTATGGATCCATAGCTTCATTTGTTTCTGATGACAACAGGCTGTTCATTTTGTAAACTGTGGTCTTGTTTAAATTAAAAATAATGATAAAACACGGTGAGCCTAATGGACCACATCAGCCCGCATGTGACAAAACCAAGATGGTGATGGTAAAAATGCTCAACACGAGGCTTTCGAAAGTTCACAAAAAAAAGTGACACTTTTGTCTTTTTGTGTTTTTAACTTTAATAACTGCCACACCCGTTCACTCTCAGAAAGAAGACCATTTGTTTCCATTCATCCGTTCCCTTACGCTCATCCTTTCAGGGTCGCGGGGGCTCAAGGTGTGCACCAAACAGGCACAAACTTTGCATTTGGTGGGACTATTTTTAGTGGCAGACTGAACCACGTTGGTACGTCATCATCACAAAACTATAAATTATAGCCTTAAGCTATAACCCTTGACCTTTCCCACATGGATGCATTCTGTCTGCCAGCTTATTCCAGTCTACACAAATAAGTTCTGCCACACCAGGTGACCCCAACCACTCCAAATTATCCTAAAGCACTGATGCCTACTGTAACATTCGGGAGACTTATGAAACAAAAGGTTAGACCTCTGAATAGGCCAATGTCAAGGATTACTTCTCAGGCAAATTCTCCAACAACAAAGCGTCCATTGTGCCCCACCAAGCTCTCAAATTAACAGCAGGAGCAACTGCACGCTTAACCGAGCTTGACAGGCACCACCACTCTCCCAGGCCTTAAAGTATGTATACAGAAATGAGAAAGAATCAAATCTGTGTCTCTGGGGAGTCTAAATAGATTATGATAAATATAAATTAAAGTGTTCATAATCTATTTAAAAGTAAGCTTTAATCTAATACATGGATTTGGCTGCACATCTGTCAGAAAAGCTTCAGTTTTGCTGCTTGTTTTTTCTCTGGAATATTGTCATGTCTTGATTTAAATAAGTGCATTTGTGCTCTTCCTTCTTTCTGTTAAATCACTTTAAAATCCCGGATTTAAGGAGGGGTTTTTGTCTGTCTTTAATATAATGGCCTTCTATTTAAACCCGTGGGACTGAGTTTACTGTGAAGGCGTCAAGTCACTGAGAATGAAACACATCGGTTCCGGATGAGATTTTCAAAATAAAACCATCTTCAGCTCGACGTTTAAAAGCGCGCGCGCGTGTGTGTGTGTGTTGCTGTGTCTGTTCTTAGTTTATTTTAAGCCTGTTTAAGTTTCAGTGCTTTTTTATTCTGTTTAATACTCTCTGTTCAAAGACAAACGTGCTGAACATTAAATAATTTAGAGCACAATAAACACAATGAAGCATGAGAGCGTTAACAGTCATATTTACACACTTTATCAACATTTCTACATGTCAACACCAGCACAGAAGTGCAATAAATGCATAATGTTTGTTAAATGTGATCATCTAATTCAGAGTAAATCGCAACAAACGTTGCTGTTTAATTTTATGTTTTCTGTTAGCACACGCGCGGCTTTTTGCTGTTTCGTGTGAAGAAGATGCCCATCAACTGGACATGAAAATGAAAATGCTTCTGTTGACGTGTTAAGTCCTTAGAGCTCAGAGTTAGAATTTGTATTCTGATCACTGTCACAGCATTTTCTTGATATCAGACTTGACAAATTTTCGTATTATATCTTTGATACAAACTCAGCTGCTGGAGGAGTTTGTGTCTGATTTCCTGTTCTGATGTCATCTCAGTTGAGCGGACTAAAGTTCGTCTTTACTCACCTGATGTAGAAACATAAGATTCATTCTTGTTTTTTACCCTCTATCCCCCAAACAGTCATGACAGGCGGCTGCTCCTCCGCGAGCTCCCAAAGCCTCGTACTGTTACAGTCTCTTCTTGTTTAAAGGAAGTTCTTCTTCTGGTGATGTTATTTATGCACAAATGCACATGTTGTTGCAGTGCTAGCACACTCTGAGTGGGTGGGCAACTCCAGGCCTCGAGGGCCGGTGTCCTGCAGGTTTTAGATGTGTTCCTGATACAACACACCTGAATCACATATAGAAGTCATTAGCAGGACTCTGGAGAACTTGCCTGCATACTGAGGAGGTAATTCAGCCATTTGATTCAGGTGTGTTGGATCAGGGACACATCTGGCAAACCTGCAGGACACCGGCCCTCGAGACCTGGAGTTGGCTCACCCCTGCTGTAGATAGCGTCTGTCATGGAGCACTGAGCGTCATCAGCACGTTGGCTGCGCCGGGTCGAATGGTCTGCTATGTCCTTTCACAGACCCACCCAGCAGCCTTATTTATTATGTGCTTCTGGTCTGCTTCCATTTTCTTTTATGGATCAGCTAAAAACCATCAGAGTTGTTGTCTTTGCTTCCAAAATGCTGAGCTCCATCCATTTTCTTCTGTTTATCCAATTCAAGTTCACAGGTGAGCTGGAGCCTATCCCAGGTGGAATCCAACATTTGCACTTATATTCACACCTACAGCCAATGCAGAAACACCACTTAACTTAATGTGCATGTCTTTGGGAGGAAGCTGGAGAGCCCAGATAGAACCCAAGCAGACATGGGGAGAACATACTGGAAAGGACCCAGACTGGATTCAAACCCAGAACCTTTGGCGGTCTACCAGAAGAATTTAGGCCACTTCATCTGAAGTGACCCGGAGACCGCGGATGTTATCCCTGAACATTACTGCCCTTGTTTTAACCCAACACAGTGACTTACTGTGATTTCAGTTTCTTTGGCTTTGAAGTTTATCATTTTTGGTTGTTTTGCTTTTTCAGTCTGTACCTCGAGGACATTGGTACTTATTTTATCCTTTCCCGAGCAGGTCAGAATTTTTCACTCAAAGAAAGGTTAAATGTTTACTAAGCGTTTATTTTGAAAGGAAACTGGACCTAGTTAAGGCGATGACTACTGCAAACCTGACGCACCGCATACGCCAACAGGCATTGGGGGTTAGTGTCAGGAGGAGGAGGAGGAGGAAGAAAAGCCTTCACCCTGATACTCCCCGGTGTTGTTCCGTCTCTCGCCGTTCCCGGCGCAGCTCTTGGCGCAGCTCCTGGCGCAGGGTCCTGCTGGATGCGTGCGGCTCGTGTCGGCTCTGGATAGAGAAAGCGCGCGCGCCTGCCTTAAAAAACTGGACGTGTGCGTTTGTGTGCACGCGCGTGTGTTGGCTTAGTCATGAATTACACCTGAGCCGGGCTCATAGTTCCTGGGCGTGGGAAAGACTCAGAAAGCAGCGCGTCTGCTTGTTTGTCGTGGGAATATTGTTAAAGTAAACTTCACTGCAGCGGCTGAAACAGACGCGCGCTGCGCTCCGGGCCGGTCGGCACTTCTCCCCCCTCCCTTCCCATTCCAGGATGTAATTTTGGGAACTTTTTGAAGCACCGGGGACACGCAGGACTAGTTTCATGATCTGACTTTTGGCTTTCTTGGGGAATACCGTCAGGCAGAGGCGGCTGTGCGGCGCAGAGGAACGTCAGCGGCGGATCCAGAGGTACGTCGAGCAGCGTCTGGCTGCCTGTTCGTTAGTTTTTAACCGCCTGTTTGATGAATATGTATCTGTCTCACAACGCAGGATAACGCTGCTGCTTCCACAAGAACAGTTTCTCAAAGCCTCTCGCCACCGAAAAGCCTTTAAGGAGGATTTTACAGATCTCCAAAGCACTCGTGATTCCTCGTCAACGCGTGAATTCCCCGTATCCCCCTGTTTGGAGAACGCCACAGCAAACTCCACTTAGAAAAGCCCAGGTTTAAAAATGTATCGATTATTGGCGAACTGAACAAGCGCCGTGGTGCTCGGGTTCTTGAGTTAAACTTATCTTGGAGGCAGTTGATTTCCGGCATTCAAACCATCCGCCAATCGCTGCGTTATCTCGGGGGAAAAAAACTTGTGGACTTTGGGACATGATTGCATCCATGTAATCAGCTGCCACCAAGGCACACTTTAAAACCCGCTGTTGTGTAAGTTTAGGGGTCGAGCCGACATGCAGTCTGGCCTGCAGTGATTGGCTGCAGGATTTAAGGATCTTACATATTGCAGATGGGTTAGGATTCATTTAATTTCAAGGTTTTTAAGCGAAGGCTGGCGTACGGGAGACAGCGGAATGTGCTGGGACCTATCAGTACTCAGAACATCTGGAGCCCCAGTCAGTGGGCTGATCCTGTTGAGGCGGCGACAGTAACGTATTCCAGACCGACTTCCTCCAGTGTTAACTTCACATATTGGAATTTACAACAGCTGTAGAAAACCATTATCTTTTATTGATTCTGCCCATTAATTCCAAACGTATCTCAAGGAAGGAGGGCTTTATACAAGGCCGAGCTGTAACTCAACATCAGTTGGATATCCCTAACATTGTCGTTAATGTGATGTGGTGGAAGCAGATGTTCTGTTTTGAAGGCAGTATCGATCAGAAGTGCCTAAACCATTACAACAGCAGTCAGATAATGGTTGTACTTAGTCAAATTTTTGGCTCCAAAGGTCATTAAAACACATTGCCCCCCCCCCATGTGAGGAACCATGAATCTTGGAAACTGTGCTGCTGGCCATCTGCTTCAGAGCACTGCTGTACGGGATGGGAAGGTAATTGCCCATGGTGTGAGTTAATGGATTAGAATAGCCTCCACGCTGCACCTTGAGCTCGGGTGCCATAAAACCATTACAGCTGGAGCGACACAGCTCTGTTTTAGATTCAGGTTGTTTGTTGTTATTACGGCTAACAGGATGCTCCGATCAGCTGAGCGTGCAGTTTCAAGGCTCCTTGGGCAGTTCATTGTCGTGTCTGAGTTAGTGCAGTCGCCGGTGGGAAGCTTGGATGAGCAGGAGTCAATCAAATGTGACCAGAAACTGTATAACTCATACCTTTTTTTTTTTAAACATAAAATTTGCACCCAATCACAGGGTTGTGCTTGCAGTGTCAGTATGAGTGATGGAAATGTCTCCTAACACTCATTGCTGGTGCTTGTTCAGGCAGTGTTCCCAGTGAAACAGCAGCTGTAATGTGTTCTTAAAGCGATCGATGAGTTCAAAAGCGCTGCGTTATTCTGAATAAGCTCTTCAGTAAATCCCTTTTCTTTTTTTTTTTAAAAATGTTTTCCTAAAAGCCGGGCTGTTTCAGGGGCAGCTTTAACTCATGCCACACGCAGCACAACACAAGCACCATCTTCTGTTCAGTGAAGTTACTTGTCAGCTGAGCTTTATACTGAGTAGCCTAAGGGGCAGACGGTGCCGGGCCGTGGATTATCTGACTTCTTTTGGAGTTGGTGGATTTTTGGAGGTGAAAGGGAAATTTCACTGGCTGCTCATTGGGTTGATTCAGCAGGACGGCTGACTTTCAGCTCAGTGACGTAGAAATGAAGAACCCACAGGAAGGGAAATAAAAGGGCAGTGGCTTCTTTCTATTCATTTATTACCGTGACATTTAACATTTTGGAAGGCCAGCAGGTTAACTGTGTATTTTGGATAACTTCTAGAGACATATTGCGTTTGTTAACAGGGCTTCTTGAGATTACCTTTCTCTTCTCTCTTGTTTAAACTGACTGTACCCTGATCTGAAGGCTCAGCCCAGTCACAACTGGCAGGATATAATATTCAGTGCTTGTACAGTGTGCTGTGGCGAAAACCAGATGGAACTGGAAATGATGTGGGATGAGCTGATAGTTTAAGTTGCTAAATTTGGTGCCCTCCACCTCTTGCTGGTTTCAAGTAACACCGGAGTTTAAAGGACTAGTTTGACATGTTTAGGAAGTGCATTTTTGTACCTTTAGCCACATGTTTAGGGATTGTAATGATGAAATCACTGTAATAAAATGAGATAACATTCTCTGGACAGATGAGACCAAAGTGGAGCTGTTTGGTCATGATCCACAGCACCACATATGGCCAGAACCAAGCAGAGCATATCAGTGCAAACGCCTCGTACCAACTGTCAGCACGGTGGAGGATGCTAGTAAAAAGAGGCCGAGCACGGTGACTGAAGAGTTTTGATGGGCTTCTGTCTGTGCAGTAAACAAAAAAAACAGATAAAAGTTTGATTTATTTTTGATTTGTATTTTTTTAGTCTCATATTTTTCTATTAAAAAGAGCGGGTCTACAGCCACACCCACCCACCGCTGTGTAACGAACTGAACCAGGATTGTGTGTTTATGTCGCTGACCCTCTCCGTGTGTGTGTGTGTGTGTGTGTTGTCGGTCTGAGGGCTTAGCTGTACATTATCGTCACCTTTGCACTTCCACCGTTCGACTATCAGAAACCTGTTTAAGTGGAATGTAGTTTGGTGGTTGAGCAACACCTTTGCATTCAACATAGCGGCTATTTCTGTTTGCACAGGAAGTTATGTTACACTGCTTTATATATGTACGCAAGCCACAGTCAGCGACTTCACCTGACGGTAAGCTGTACTGGAGTTAAACTCACAACCAGACAGTGATGAAGGTTATTGGCAAACTGCAGTTAAAAACCAGCAGAATTTGTTCTAAAAATATAATGAAGACGATCCAGTGATTGGACAAGTATTTATAACAACAGTACAGTTACTGGAACAGGGGGTTCAGGGGGATCTTGCATGAGTCCCAGGCTGTGTAGCTTTTTCCCAACCCTGACTCTGAGTGTATGTGCATAGGATTTAATCAGCAATAATGCATCATATTTGACAGGCGTTTTGTAGGTAAAACCAACATAACCATACAACTGAAGTTATGCAAATATGTTTGACACAACCCTGCATTCAGGTCATAATTCTGATTGGGCAGTTTTTATTTTAACGCCGTCGTGCTGTGAAACAAAGCGGTGGTGGACGGGAGCAGCTAAAAACATCCTCACGTTTCACCTCTCTAAACAGGTGGTTTGATGAAAGGCTTTTATAGTTTTTCTTTTTTTCTCTAACGTGCGCCAAGAAGTTTTTGTCTTTATTTTGAAGTTTAGTTTTGCAAAGTTGGTTTAAATTCAGCCAAACGTCGTGTGTCAGGTTTGCTTTACAGCCTCATGTTGTTCCTGTGGTTGCAGGAAGTGGCAGTAGCTGGTTTTAATCTGTACTTTTAAGCTGTGAAATTGAACAAAATGTTGGAGATCAGACCGTCTCTAACAGATGGACGCGATGCTTCCATTACTGATTGTCTGCGGGGTGGTGCGCAGACGTCCTGCAGCATGCGTGGAGCGATTCTGCAACTAAAAACTTCATCTTAAGAATTTGGGCAGCTTCACAGCAGAGCTCCTCGTAGGATCTGCTGCCGTCTTGTTCAGCGTCTTTTCATATTGATGTAAAACTTAGGCAGCATCTGTTTTAGTATTTTTTTTAAAAAAAAAATGCTTTTTATGGTCCGGCCCCGTCTGTTTTCCTCTCTCTGCTGGAACAGAGTGGCTGTTTTCACATGTCTTAAACTCAAAGCATGAAATTATCTTTCACAACTTGGCAGCGAGAGCGAGTGAAGACTGAGACGTGCGTTCTCCATCTATCACAGGGAGTGAGTGGCAAAGGTCAGAGGTCAGAGAGCATTCCCATACGTTTTCCACTCGTACTGAAGCAGTTGTTGTTGTTTAGCGGTTAACGGCTCCGAGGTAAAGAAATATAGTTTATGTAACGGTTTATATTAGACGAGACGAGCAGCGGAGTTTCTTTCAAACATATCTGGAGAAATGAGGCAGGGCAATATGAAAGTATGCGCAGTGAGCAGAGCAAGATTAATGGCTTGGCGAGCTAAGTTGGAGTTTTCTGTGCCATGAAAGTGCCCCCCCACCACCACCACCACTGAAGCAGTGTTTAAATGGATCCGGTCTAAAGTTTCAGAGCTCTAACGTGCAGCCGTCACCTTAGTTAAAAAACCAGCAGCAGCGCTCAGTGATGAAATAATTACAGAGAATTAATGGGTTTATTTTCTGTTCTAGGATTTGTTGAGCCAGCTAAGCCACAGAAAGCCCGGCTGTGTTGATCTGGGTTTGTAGTGTACACCTCAGCTGTGTGTGCCAAAAACGGGCAGCTGTTTTTGTCTGGTTTTTTTTCTTCTTTAGTTATTATGTAACATTGGATCTAAAAGTCAGCTACAGTTTATTTTTTCTGTACAGGATTTTTGTGAGTTTGTTACAAGCCAAGTGCCCCACAGAGCAGCTCCCGGGCACATGCACAGCAGACTATGCATATCTATATTTTTAAGTCAACAGCGCCAACCATGAACTGGTTCCTAGTACATCTTCCTATTAATAGTTTTTATATATTAAAAAATATATTTTTTTAAAAAGTTAGTATGGGAAACAAAGACCCAGACAAGTGTTAATATTGTTTGACCCTCCTCACTGAGATCCATTTACTTACTTCTGCCAATCAAGGTCGGCTAAACCATCCACTGATGTATGAAAACAAGGTGAAATATAATTCAATGCTTTCTCTTTATGCTGGAAGTGGAAAATAAACAACTCCTGTGTGCAGAGCTGCACATCTGCACACACAGCTTACAGTCAGCATTATAGTGGGTGGCTGGGACTACATGAATTGATTGCGGCATTGAACTGTATACCTGCCACACCCACGCAAGTTTGTTTTTTTTCTGACAGAAAGGCTCGAATATCTATTTGAATTCAGTTTGTTGTTTTCAGAGATTGCAGCTTGACATGTGTCTAAATGGGAATGAAGACGACAAACCTGGTAAAACAACCACAAATATGGCAAAACTAACACACCTGTCCTCCTCCCCCTTCCACTAATGGCAGGACTCGCTGACATTCAGCCCTGCTCTGATTGGTCCGTCAAAGCAACGTCCTCATAAGTGGCCACTCCCTGTGTGTGTGTGTGTGTGTGTGTGTGTGTGAAATAATTGCACAGAAAGTCTGTTGGATGACTCAGAGAGAGACAGTAATAGTTTCAGCCTTGTTGTTTTTCACTGTTCACTTGTCTAGTATGTTGCTGCTGCCCTTTGATGACCTCATATCATTGTCATTCCTGGTATGTTGTAAAACTCATTGGCTGAACTCAACTCGCACCTTAATAGGAACTATTTTTCATAGTTTTCCTTGTTATAAAACAGCTAACCAACCCTGTGTCTGTGCAGTAATGTAACCTAATGTCACTAATGTGTCTAAAATGCTACAAAATAGTTGGAAGTGCTGTTAAGTTTCACACAGTGGAATACCAGTGCATTCAAACTGCATGTTTTACCTTATTGGAGATGAACAGGAAGTGTGACGGATTTGGAAAAAAGCAGTGGAATAAGAAGCAGCAAAGGTCCGCCCCTCACCCAGCGTTTAACATAACAAAGGGTTTTACATTTGAAAAAAGGTGGACTTTGTTCACTTTTTGCTGAGCTGATGAATTTTCAGTTGGTACAGAAAAATATATTAACCAGTGGATAGTTTTTGTCTTCTGAAAAAAGCGTTGTTTTCACATTTTTCTGAAATTTCAAAATAAAATAATTTTAAAAAATTATAATCAAATAATTATATATTTATGTATATTCGTATGTGTATATATAATAAAAAACAGTAAGTGGCGCACTCAGGACTGAAAATCAACCAGTGCCAGACTCTGCAGTTCCTCTAATGGCCACTTGAGGCTGGCTCCAAAAGTGAGTCAATCCCCATAGCCTCCCATGCTAAAATGTCCAGCTTTTATAGCAGAAATAAGCACATTTCCATCCTGCTATACAACCAATTTTGATCTCTGTAGCTAATTTGACCACTGAATGACAGCTGCAGGAGCAGTTAATCTTTTATAATTTACTCATTTAAACTCTATTAAGGCCTCAAGTTATGCATTAAAGGAGCTGTGAATGCTGACTATGCTGCTACCTGTATTCGAGGAGGTAAAACTGGACCTATCATCTCTGTCTGGGGGCGTTTGTTGCCTTTTGAAGCATTTTTAATGCAATCATCTCACAAATAATCTGGCTTGCAGCGTGCTTATTTGCTTGTCCGAGAAGCTTGTGCTCCAACTTTAGTGAGTAAAGTTGTATTTTACTTAATGCACTAATTAGCAGGTATCTTATCTGCATGATTCTTCCACAGCTGATGATTAGAACTTCATCCAAATATGGTCTGGTTCCACATAACCAGGATGATGAAGTTCATGATGCCAAATTTGATGCTTCCAAGCAGGAAATCGCACAAGACTGGGTGATGTCACAGTGACGTCAGTCTGTGCTTAACATTTTTTTTTTTTTAAAGCTAAATCACAAATGTACATCTGCTGCTAGCGATAACGCCTGTTTTCTCATGTTTGCGGCCTCCACTCAGAGACTTTGTTTGATTTAAAACATGTAGCTGTTTTCATGTGGGTTCTCTTAAAGCGATCATCCATGGGATTCTTCATCTTATATCTAACCACCACCACCACACCAACACCTCTGATATATGCTCATTGCTGCTCTGTTTGTCTCACACTTCCTTTACATTATAATGAGCACGCTCAGTCATGCAGCCTGTTGGTAATAAACAACAGCAAACTGTACCAGGCTTAAAGATAAAGAGCTGCACGCTCTCTGCTCTTCTCTCCCTCTTTTCATCTCTCTGTGTTTTTCGTCTTGTCGGTGTATTTAAGAAATCCTTCTGCTTCCAGAAACATCAAAAACTTGACTTTTTTTTGCTCTGAAAGGGGCTTTCTACGAGGGACACAGCCATCTGTGCGTAGGTGTTCACAATAGGAAAAGGTAGAGGCTTTCATCAGCATTCAGCAGTTGTGAAAAGAGACATTTATTTACGTGAGAATTATGTGAATTTATAGCGGGCTCTGAGCATGTGCATCTGTGAATCTTTGATAAAATAATGACTCCTTTAATAGTTCACTTTCCGGTCTGCATCTGCTTTCATGTGCTCTCATGGTTTTAGAACCGCTTGTACGCGGAATCGTTTTTGATATCTGTAAACAGCGCTGCCAGCCAGGTGTGGGGAAACGGGCCTAAATTGACTCAGTCGCAGAAAACGATGCTAAGTGATCAACTTTATAACTGCAGGATGGTTGTTCTGAGCGCATTTTAAACCCTCAAAAGCTCTCACAGTGGCTAAAAAAAAAACCCGCCTCTTGAATTGTGTGTCTGGAGCAACTGATCGAGGCTGGCGTGCATGCCGACGAGCTTTGCTGTGTTTTGTTTGTCCAGCTGTTAATGCGTTGCTCTCATTATGCTGCTGTCGTCAGGGAGCCTCAGAGTGGAGAGCTGTGATTTAAGAAGCCAGCCTGACTGATTACTGACCTGCGCTCTAGCCTGCTTGTTCTTTGTGGATGTGCACGTTTAAATGTTTAAAGCATTTACACGTGCACGACTTGTTCAGATTGGCTTGTGCTGCAGATTAGAGCCATTAGCAGTGTCAGGCTCATTTAAAAAAAAAAAGAAAAAAAAAAGGCACCAGTATATGATGACAGTCTTAAAACAATAACCACCTTCTGGCTGCCATTGCAATGCAAGCAAAAGCTGGGTTCAACAAGTCTTTGAAGTTTGATAGCATACTTAGAGGAGGTTGTATGAATGAGGTCTGGAAAATAGGGGAAAGAGGGTGTAAGCACTGCCTGTAAAAACATGTCATTTTGTTTGGATTGGTGCACTCCCTCTAAAGGACATTTCTTCACTCTTTTACACTGAGTCTCCTGTCCTGTCTCTCTCCCCTCAGCCCCTCCCTGAGCCTGGTTCTGCCGAAGGTTTCTTCCTGTTAAAAGGGAGTTTCTCCTTCCCACTGTCGCCAAGTGCTTGCCCATAGGGGGTCGTTTTGACTGTTGGGTTTTCTCTGTGTTATTGTCGGGTCTTTACCTACAATACAAAGCGCCTTGAGGCGACTGTTTGTTGTGATTTGGCGCTATATAAATAAAATTGAATTGAATGACATATACTGTACATGTAAAATTTATATATACTGATTCATACACAACCAACCAACGAGTAAATAAACAATCAGTTGTCACAGCACACGATACTTTGCAGCTTTGGCTAGAAAATAGGATTGTATGGGAGGGGGTATATTTAAGTTCCATGTTGCTTTCCTCATCCTAACATGTACTATTTGGCAAAGTTGGAATTGTGCTGCTACTTCTGTGCAGACAGATTGCTGCTGAGTGAGGAGACCGAGGCGGTGGGGACTTTATCTTCCACCTCCAGCATGAAGAGAAAGACGGCGCCAAATCTCGGCTAACCTTGTTCATGTACAGTGACGTATTTAGCCTGCTGTACTTGGTGAACCAAGAGGCGAGCTGCTTTGTGAGCCAGTTTGCTTTAGGTTTCCTACGACTTGTCTCTGACCATCCGTCAGTCACAAAATCTCTCCATTCACAGCTCCGTGTTGCCGCAGACGTGTCACTAAATATATTGCTATAATTAAAGTTTTCCCATGTATTCATTTTGGCTTTAATTTGATACGTAATGACATCCCCAGTTGCCAATATTTTATTCACGTCATCATGGTTTAGAAGCTAGAAACCACTGATGGGCTTTTATGTGGTTGGAGTTAAAGATACTACTAGTTTGCATTTCTGCACTTAATCAAAACAGACCGGTATGGCTGGCTCCAGGTCATTTACATCAACTGTCTTACCATCATCATATGGTGCTGGTACTTTAAGAGTCAAGGTAAGTGCTGACACTGTGTTTCCCGAGCTTCAGTTCACAATGAACGGCATCTGCCTTTAAAAGAGGAACATGACAGCCTCTCGGACGAATACAAGAAAACTGAGCGCGTGTTAATCGAGTGTCTTGAACTGCGCGTGAACCCTCGCTGCCCCCATGCCAGCTTAGAGCCGCGAACGGGTGTGAACTGCGAAGTGGAGCTGCAGCAAACAATTACTCTGTCGCTCAATCATTCTGACAGTTCCTCCAGTGATAAATTCATTTGTGAGCTCGAGAGGAAACGTGTCAAACTAAATCTCATCGGAAACATTGTTGATCCACGACGGAAGACTTAAAGTACCGCCTGTTTCATAATTTTCCTTTGTTGGCCTTCACGCCAGGTGAAGAAAATAGGTTTTATTGATGCTTGGCTGGCCAACTTCAAATTACAGCTACAAATGAGGTCCTGCGTTTTGGAGCCGTCTCTTTAAGGTTTGCGCTTTTTTTAACCCTTTAATTTTTGCTGGTTTGGTGGTCTGACAATTTTATGGTCATTAAGATTTGAACTCTATGAAATAATTTCTTTTTGTGTTGGGCAGGAGCAGTATAAAGAAACAATGACTCCGTATACGATTACCTTGTAACTGCTGAATAGCTCCAGAGGATGCTGCCTCCTTCCTTTCTCTTGCATTGAGCCGGAGTGGAGAGTTGGACACAAACACTGACGGAGGCTCTCATCGTGTATAACTGGCAAATGCAGCACTGTGAAGATCTAGGCATCTGCAAAACAAGGATTTTCTGCTTTTATTATAAAAAGAAAAGGAAAATCCTGTCCATACGAGCACTGTTTTAAAATGTGTCAAGAGCATGCCAAAGCAACATGTGGTGAAATGTTAGCCAATCAGAAGCCTGGATTTAAAATGATGTGGCACGCAGGCGTTCCAAACAAGCGGATAAAGAAGCACGCTTTTTGACGTTTCAAGACAAAATCTTTGATTATTCAAGACCTTGTATGTGAGGAGAAGGATTTTAAATTCTATTCTAGATCAGCTGCAGGCTTTTCAGGGAGCTTTTAGGACAGCCTGATGATGATGAATGAATGGATTCTTATGAGTAGTGAGAATATCTTTGTAGAAAGCTAGAAACATATGGTTTATTTATTTATTTTCTAGTGATGGTTGTGCCTCTTGATGATTTGATAGCATACATTATCCTGCTGTTTGTTCATCTGTTGGTTTATTATTGTGTACGTATCATTATTGCGGTCTCTGACCAAAGGCTCCTTTTGACCGTCTTATCTGCACTACTCCACCGTCTGCTGGTACAGACGCAGCCGGGACTGCATAAAAACAAAGCGACTGAGTTCCAGCTTTTAGTCGTCGGTGAGTCGGACTGACTCAGTCACCTGCTGGAACGTTTTGAAACTCTGTGTCTGTGTACACTCAGTGTTGATGAGACTTGATTTGTCTGAGTGTTTCTCAAGGAAATTTCAATATTGTGAAAGCACATACATTCCAGGCAATTTCTCGTGGAATGGCAAACCCAAATGGCACGAGGCGAGCTTTGTGTGCGACGTAGACACTTGACGAATTGTTCCTGTTGTTTCTCCATCCTGCCCTCCACGCTACAAAACCCAGGAAGGGGAGCCCCGAGAGAGTGAGATGGAGGGAAAATGGATCCCATCAAGTCGGATCGCATTGTCTCGTTGATTGAACAATTTGCAAGTCTGTTTTGTCAGCATTACGCTTTTGCAGAAGTCCCAAGAGTGTCGTGCGCGGAGGCCGCCGAGCCATCGGGGCGCCATTTATTTCACCCCAGCTGCCCTTTAACTTCATCATCATGACTGCTTATACATACACACACGCTTTGTATCTATCTCACACGCAGCAGTTTATGATGATGGATATTCGCCTGCGGAACGAAGAGTGGGAAGCATGGAGGGCCATTTAGTAACCTGGGTATTGCTGGCTGTCTGTGTCTCTCTCTGTTAATTCAGGGTCACGTCAGTCAGTCTGTTCGGAGATGTGAGGCGTCGCACTTCGAGCAGACAGAGTAATGATTAAATGAATAAAAGGCTGCCGCTTGCTTGGTAAAGAATAGAAAACATGAAAAGACAAAAAAAGGACTGAGGGAGGAGAGCTACAATGCCCCTCAGTCTAATGATTCCAGCCAGCATTTCTTTATCTCCTTTTAATTTCATACAATGCCTTTAATTACTTGCTATTCTAGTTGCTAAAGTCTATTGTGCGAGCCCATTACAGGACGAGCAGAAGGTTCATTATATTAGGATGGATGCACTTCAGAGTCTTTCTGCTGTTGAGTGGAGGGTGGTGTTTTTTCTTTCATGAAGAGTTGAAGAAGATTCATGATCTTCTGTGTTCAGTCTTGTATCTCAGCATTTCTGTTTGGCAAAAAGGTTTAAATTTTTAAACAGTGGAACATTAAAATTCAGTGCTTGACTCACTAAAACACACCTGTGTCTGTAACTCTGAGTAATTATAGTTTTGCTTGTAAAACAAGCCTCAATCCTCGGGCTAATCTCCATGGAGGACACATGTGCTCAGCGACCAAGCTATCGGGAGCACCTGTGCAGTCTAATGCAAGCCACTACAGCAGGTCCCCCATAAAACAGACTTTTACAAAGCTTGTACTTGGCCTGCTTGGCTATGGCAGAATTTGTAATTAAGTTATATTTATTGTTCTGAGAGGAGACTGTGCGATCCAGGACGGAGTTAGACCCTGACTAGCGGGTGATTTTGACCTCCGAGCCCGTCTGACAAAGGCATCCAGCAGTCCCTACGGCCCGCAGGCGACACGTCATCCCGTGTGGTCGAATGCCGCGGGAAAAAAGCGTCAGCATGACGTCAGGTTTCTGGGCCCAGGTAGGCTTCTGATCCTCCCAGCATCCTCTCTCCTTTCTCCCTCTCCTGCTCTCTCACATGGTTTTGAAAACCCCTCCTTCAGAGGCTGAAGTTCCACAGGTTTGTGGACCGGTTGGTGACACCTGTTGGGAAGCTTCTCTTGCCCTTTACAGGAGGTTGACAGGTTGCCATCAGACTTGAGTAGCACTGCCGCGTTTCCGGCCTGCTGCTAGTATCTCCTCTTTGCAGCTCAGCACTGGGCCTGAACACACATGGAGCACTGATGCTGCTGCTCCTGCTTTTTCCAGGATGTGGACACAGCGCAAGTCCTCCAGCGCTGCTTCTGTTCACGGCCTCTGCTTGTTTCGATTATGAAGCAGCAGCGCTCTCACTTCCTCTCCCTGCCCTTTCCCCTCGCTGCTCACCTCTGCCCCGCTTCCTCCTCATTCACAGATCATTCAGTGACTTTACCACTATTAAAACTCAAATTAAGGCACTTTAATGAAAACCAGCATGGGCATATTTCTTTTTAATGTGATACCCATGTTGAGCATCTGATTTTGATAGCATACCGATGTCTGAACTACACGGATTTACTGGGTTTATTGTGCAAATCCACTGGGACGGTCCTTTAAGGCCTGAAACGTGCTAAAAACTAATCTCCAAGGTTATCCGTATCAAAACAAGACCGGTGCCTATTTTATTTTATTTTATTTTTATCTTTAGACCATGCTTTCCATTTAAAAGCAACAGAGCAATCAGATCTCTAATCCACAACAAAGTCCCTGCATCTAATGCAATCAGCTACCAAATTTAACAAAAACCCACATGCCACGGGCGAGAGCCAGAGGAAGGGAACACTTTGTATAAAATCATTATGAGCTGGGAATTACTGCTGCTTACATTGATGTTGCATCACTGCAGTGTGTCTGCTTTGTTTTGTCTCTAAAAGAAGTATAGATAAAAGGCATATCCGGCATACAGGAAATATGATAGAAGTTAATTTATCAATGACTGACCCACATGTACACCCTCGGTAGAGTTGAGGTTCAGACAGCCAAAACCTGACGAAATGGTGAGCAAAAAGAATTTGGTGCTAAAAGTAGTTTTTGATTAATTAATGGTTTTCCTTATTTTCTGTCGTATATGTTGTTATAATAATGGGCACCAACATCCAAAGCAATGGTCAGTGCACAAGAAAGGTGAATGAGAGAGAGGGTTGGCGTTTTTGTTTTGTTTTTTTAAGGTGGGTGGGTGGAGCTCCTGTGCTCAGCCAAAGATGAGCACAGGAGCTCCACCCACTTGTGCCTACTGTTTAAATCTTCTCTTCATGAGGGGCAGCCAGTCACAAGGAATTGGTTTAAAGGGAAGGCAGAGAAAACTACAGCACTACTCCAAAATATGGAGCTTAATCGGTCCCCATTTTGTTGTTTATGTAATCTAAATCATCAAGATTTGCTGCTTGGGTGCAGTTTAAAATCATTAAGTTATTTGTTGTTGTTGTTTTTATAGAAAATAATAAATAAATAATTTATTGCAGGAACATCTGACAGTACTTTCTATCATGCTAAAGACCAGATCATCTCATCTAAGCGTGCAGATCAGCTGTTGTTTTTTGAAGTCACTGATTTCAGGTCAGGTCAGTTTAGATGATGCAGCGTTTAGAGGGCGATTGCCTGTGTGTGTACATGTGTTGCCTTTGGGTTCCAGTGCATTTGTGCGATGTTTATTTGGGCTTCCAGGGAGCGTCTGAAGGTTGTGTTTGCAGTGCAAAGGGTAGCAGGCGTAAGCGTTGTGTCCTTGACGGCCTTCTGTTTGTTCAGACGGGTGAAGCTGATGAAGGCAGAGCTCTGAAACTTCCTGCCGTTCTCTTTACTTTCTGTTTGAACCAAGTCACGTATGAGGTTACGTATTCTGGGTTATTTTCATTTTTAGCAGCTCTATATTAGATTAGATTCAACTTTATTGTCACCGAACACCGTCACAAGTACTCGAACAACGAAATGCAGTTTAGCATCTAACCAGAAGTGCAGAGTAGTAAAGTGCAAGGTGTGTACATGGGCAGTGCAGATATGAACTGAATATACCAATATATGCTAAAAACTATATATATATATGTACACAGTGTATTACTGCATGTGGATGTCCTTAAACTTTTAGCAAAGAACCCCTATCTGAGTACTCCTGCTTTACAAACTGGATGTGTGGGGGTGGAAAGAAGTGAGCATTAGGAGGCTGTTGCACTCTGGGAAATGTAGGATCCAGTGTTTTCAGAGCTGAGTTTGAGTCATTGGTATTAAAAGACTGCTGCTTTGAATTAGCCCCCCCCCCCATCTGTTTCTTGTGAGTTTCCAAAATATTAAAATTCTGTATTTTATCTGTACACCAATAAAGTTTGTTTAGACTTTCGTTGTTAATGGAATGAATGGCTTCTTTTACATATGCTGTCTGTGATGTGGAGCAAAAGTAATTTCTTAATATGCTGTTATTTATATCCTCTTATACTCGATTACAGTGGTGGATGCTCATATTGAAAGAGGCGAAAGGTTCAAGTATTGAGGTCAGTGTATGTAATTTGATTGCTCTGTTTCAGATTGTTGTCGTAAACTCTTGTTTCTGCATGATGTCATTGAAACTGGATATCCTTATATGGCCATTTTAGACATGGCAGCTCTGGCTGTGAGCACAGAAGCCCCACCCACTTGATTAAAATATAACCACCAGCTTGTTGGCAGGTAAAATGAAATCCTCCTAAAATGCATTAAAGTGATTGATCCATGTTAACTAAGTGGTCAAAATAATTTCCATTTATCCAAACTCTGAAGTACTGCATAGTTTGCATACATTTGTGATGAGTACTTTATGGTTCTAGTATCAGGCTTAGTCAAATCTAGAGGCTGAGGATTCATCATATAGGCAAATATTAAAAACATTCTCAAAGGTGAAGATTTTGTTTTTCTTTCTGTGTCCATCAGTAATGCTGTTGGTATATGAAGCACTTTCAGTGTTCGTTACTTCCATCGGGGATTTCTGAGTTGGGAGGCGTGATCTCTGGCTGTGGGAATTTGCCGCGTTTTCTTTCGGTCTGCATCGATGGTCTGTGGCTCTGAGGTTTAATCATCTTAGATAATTAGTAAGAGAAAACTGAAACCCTGAAGTGGGGTTTAAGAACAGCTTTCCTGCTATGAAAACCCACAAAATCCTGATAAGACCTGAAAATGCAACATATTTGCATGTATAAATGTATGTCATGGATACAGCGTGGCTCTGTTTTGTGTCAAACGTACAGACCACGTGTCTGAGAACTGTTCTTGTAAATGCAAGTGGAGCATTAAGGTCAACAGAGTGCCAGCGCTCAGAGTATTTTAGAGGTGAAAAGGGCCTCCCTGTGTGGGCTGTAATTAAAACCACGTGTCATCTCCTGAAAGCTGCTCCCTCCCCGGGGGTGTCGCGTTGAGTGCTGAGCAGTGTTTGAGAAGAAAACGGGCCTGAGACGATGTGAGTGTGTGATACTGGAGGGCATATAAACATTTGATAAGTCGACTTTACTTAAAGCTATCTCTGAGGATGAGTCACATGAACTTTATAGTTTCATATACCAAAGTATAAAAGAGCTCTACTAAGTTTTAAGTTTTAGTACAGGCTTGGCTCGATAAGGCGCCCCCCAGCAAACAGATGACTAAGGAAAAATGTGTGACCGCAGGGTTGGGTGCCTTTCACGTTTGAGCCGATCCTACTGCCGGTACCCAACAATACCTTTTATTTAGGACTTTATTTTGGATTACAGTCTTTCTCTTCCAAAATAAACGAATACTACTTCAATTAAACTTTTTTTTTTTCAAGTATTTTACACGTCACACAAAATAAAATGGCGACGTCTGAGAGCCAGACTCACTGCAGCAGTCTCCTGCTTTGTGCTTTTGCAGCTAGTTTGCATGGAAGATTGAAACTGTTTGCAAACACAAACCTGAAATGGAGACTGCTCACCTTTCTGAAATGTCTACAGCAGTGAGGCACAACTTTGACCTTTTCTTTAACTCAAATATAACTTTTTATTGCTAGTAGTTGTTTAAAAAATGTGAGTCCTGCTTGTATCACAGAGTGAAGTCATGGGCTGCACTCACTGGCAGTGTAAGATGAGTAAGGATTCTTTTGAAGTGTGAATCGTGGGTAACTGCACTGTTCGACTCTGAAAGTGAGCAGAAAACAAGGAAAATAGGTCCACTTTAAAGCACTGTGGAATGAAGTGTTATGGGATTGTGGTTGAGAATGTGGAGAAAAGCACTTGAAATATTTGATAAGGGTAGAAAAGTGTTACATAAGTGCCGATCCATTTACTGTTTACAAAATAATGGACAGTTATCCATTTTCCAAAACCACAGTCTCCTTACTACCTCATACTCGTCTAGTTGTAGCCCTTAATTTGCATTAAAGCCAGTTTTACATGTCTGTAGTCTGCTGTCTGGATGAATGCTTTATTCTGCCTTTTGCCTTAACTAGTGGCCATATATGAACAGATTTAACAGGTAAAACCATCTGGAGTCATCACAGTTACCAGAAGAAGCTGCATTTTCAGCTGACCGTGCGTTAGCGTGGACGCTAATCCTTCAGTGCGATCACACCCCAGACTTTTGGCATCTCATTGACACTGCTGGCTGTTAGCTGAGGGGTGTGTGTGTGTGTGTGTGTGTGTGTGTGTGTGTGTGTGTGTGTGTGTGTGTGTGTGTGAGAGAGATAAACATGAAACACAGTGTCAAAGCCACAAATGGTTACACCTGCTTCAGACCTGCATGGTGCCATGAAACTATCTGTGTGTGTCTGTGTGTGGGTTAAGTGGGAGGTGGTATGAGGTGTTTTTTTTTTGTTTTTTGTTTTTTTTTACCTTTTCTAACACGTGTGGAAAGGCAGGTGGTGAAAGTTGCACAGTTGTCTCCTAAATGCAGTGCGGCTGTAGTTGAAGGATGTGTGTGTGTGTGTGTGTGTGTGTGTGTGTGTTCCCATGGCTGCTGTTTGACCTCTGGTCTCCACCACAGGAAACCCCAAACCGCAGTCCTCTCCTCCACTGTTCTGTCTTTCCAACATTTGAGTGTTTAGTTCCAAACTTTCCCACATGTCTGGATCTCGGTGTGCTCGCTTGCTTTGACTTCGCTCTCTGTGCAAATCTTATCTTTGTGTTTAGGTTTCACCCTTCGGTGTGTTTTGCACGAATTAGTATGAAAAGGTGTGAGTCTCCTGCTTAGTAAGTGGAGGCACTACTTGTCCTTATCATGCAATCACCATGCCACTGTTCATGCGGTGATGGTAATCATGGTGAACACACACACGCTGCTGATTACAGATGAAGCGTGCACATTTTAAATTGAATCAGCAAGTTCTTTGTTGTTGTTGTTGTTGTTGTTTTTTCTTCTTTTTTGTTTCAATTTCACTTCAGTTTATTTTCATCCTGTCCTTTTGTATTTGTCAGACTTGACTTTGTCAGGTAAAATCATGCCTGGGATTGTGGAAACTAAAGAAAAATAATATTTTTTAAAAACTTTTTTATTGCCACAAACTTATGGTGTGTGTTTTCATCCCACGCAGATCTGTGTGGTCACATAAACTCAGTGAAAACCATGCTAGTACGATTGTCTGCAAGTGGCAACAATCAGACCTGAAACTGAAGCAGAAGCCAAAAGCTGCAGTGCCTCTAATGGCCACTTGAGGCTGGCTCCAAAAACGAGTCAATCCCGATAGACTCCCATGTTAAAATACCCAACTTTACAGCAGAAATAAACATAATTTTTAATAATTCACATTTTTAAATTTAATTGAGACTTAAAGTTAGAGGTGGGCCATGTGGTTAGCTGTCTGCTAGCCATGTATTCTAGTTTGCATTTAAATGCAACTACCTGACAAATAAGAGCAAAATCACCCCATCCTCTTTAACGAATATGGATACTTCTGGCTCTAATAGCTAAGGTGGCATTGGCCATGAAGCTAAGGTTAAAAGCTTCAAAATGTGCAACATCCATCCTTTATATACAGTCTGTGCTTGAGTTCTGTCCATGTATTTGGATTTTGTGCAAACATTCATGGTCCATGGAGGATGCATCCAAGTCTCTTTAATGTCTTTTCCTCAAGCAAACTTCTGTATTTTAGTGAAATGGCTCAATAACAGCTGGACGGATTAGAATGAATTTGTGCACATTTATGGTCCTCAGAAGACGTCTTCCTGTTGCCCCCTGTCTTTTTCTGGAGTGCCATTATGGGGATCACATTAAGGTGGTAAATTATCCCTGTATGTTTCAGCATGTTAGCACAGCAGTGCTGACATTCAGCCTAAATAGAGCTTCACAGAGCCGCCAGCATGACTTTAGGCTGCTTTTTTTCCTTGTGCTGCGTTTCTGCTGCATTTCTCTTTAATTTTTTTTTTTTTTATCTAGCCCTGAAGTACAGTCTGATTCTTTGAGTTTAACCAGGTTAAATCAATGTTAACAGGGTTTTTGAGGCAAAGAAAGGTCAGCAGGCCCTTTGCCGTTGAAGACTACAGTAATGTTAAATGATTTCCCATTTGGCTGCAGGAGGGCAGGAATAGGGGGAAAACACACACTAATCAGGGACTGTCAGTACTTTCCAGTGACGCAGCGTTACGCTTGAATAAAAGTTTGTCACAGTTTAACGGGGTTGCTGTAAGATGTGGCTTCATGTTTGTGTGTCTGTGTGGTCCTGCATTGACCTGCTGGGTGAGATCTGTTCAGCTCTTTGACTTTTCCTGGTTTTCCGGCGTCTTCCTAATTTTCCGCTTTCTCAATGTGGATCACCCACTTTGTTCAGACCAAACATTTTCAGCACCCACCTTCCACATTTTTGTCTGCCTGCCTCTCTCTCTGCCAGGTAGTCTGTCTTTGAGTCAGTGACCTATGTTGTGAATACAGAAGGATTATGTGGCTGTGGGTCTTTACTCTGCTTTAAGCAAAAGAAGCCTGTTTACATCTGTCATAGTGGTGTGTACCTGAAAACTTGATTAGCTATGCTGCCCACTTCCAACTTCTAATCAAGGGCGCCGGATTCATTTCCGAAACAGGGGCCAAAAGGCATCCATCCTGAAAACTGGGACCACTGTATAATTGTGAGACACGCTCTCTACTGCCAAAGCTCCTGCTTCCAATATCCCTGTGTCGGTTATTCAGGCTGGTCTCTTCCCAGTGGAGACAAAACGGCATGAAATTGTGTTTTTTGAAGAATTAATAAAAATTCGGGAACTGTAACTTGAATGTCCGTCTGTCGTTCCATCCATTCATCAAAGGCAAGCAATCTAAAAGTGGAATCTCTCTCCCTCTCTTATTATGAAAATACAGTCACTGCTAACCGGGTAACCCCGCCCTTACCCTTTATATCATACAGCGTTCTCACATCCTACAGTTGGATGGGCACAAATTCAGTTGTCTTGTTGTTCCTTTAATCAGCTCTCCGTTAATATTAAATAATTAATTCATGGCTTCGTATGACCCCCCCCCCCTCCACCCACACACACACACACACACACACACACACACACACACACACACACACACACCCTCCAGTGGCCCTCGTCACCCAAATGTGTAATTCTGTGGATATATACTGTATCATGTGGCAGCCACCAGGGCTGAAAAATGAAGCCACTGCAGAAGTGCCAAAAACTGCTCTATTGTCCACTTGAGGCTGGTTCCAAAAGTGAGTCAGTCCCCTTAGACTCCCATGTTTAAAGGCCTAACTTTACAGTCAGATGAATGTGTTTACAGCCTGCTACAAAAGTGTTTCGGGCCTCTGGGGAGGGCTCTTGACAGCTGTTGGTGCCATTTGGTGCATTTTTAATGGCGTTGCTGACAAATATAGTGACCCGTTGCGTGGTAGTAACGTGCCCAAATATTTCCAGCCTCCAAAATCAGCCGCTGTGGCTGAATGCTTTTTGAAGTCTCAAAATTAGTAGACTCCAAAACAATTAGATGACATCACCGTGGATACATCCATCGTTTGGTATATGTTTGTGCCTGCGGGGGATTTTGTTGGGAATTTTGAGGTTGGTTTTTTGCTACAAAGAAGACACACAAAAAAAAGGAAAAAGATGTTGCTGTTAGAAAAATAAAATGCTTAAGAGTCTAAAGATATTTTGATAAAGATGAAACCAGAGCTAAATTACAGTGAACGTAAGAATTCTGCCCCCTGGTGGCTGGAGAATCTGTTAATGCCACTTTAAATAGTGTTTTCACTTTATCTGATCAGGGAAATATGAATATTTCTTTAGTTAAAATAAATATTTATTTTTGTCAGGTATTGGTCACACAGGCCTAGATCCCCTGGCAACCACAGGTTGTGGATGGCATCCAAAGTGTGTCTCCCATGACTGGTTTGGCGAGCTGTTGCTAGGTGAAATCAGTCCCAAAGAGCATGCTGCGTGTAACAGTCCTAATTTGTGTACTGTCTCTGTACGACAGTCTAAACATTTGTTAGTGATGTCACAATTGTGTGCCACCGCTCCCCTGTAGGGAGAAGCATTTTTGGCAGACGGATGCATGGATCGAGGCGGACCTCTATTTTTCTATCTCCCCCCAACTTTTAGTAATATTACGGGTTGTATGAACTCTGCTTATTTTCATGTATGATAATGCAGCAGCCGTTCAACCGGGCTTTATAAGGTTGGTGAAGAGTATGTTTATTAAAGGACAGCACTGTGGACTTCCCAGTACCAGTGTGGTTGTGCGTTTTTGACTGTCTGCTAAGTACGTTTGCCGCCTCCTCTTCACCACTGAACACAACCCAAACGTTACGTGCACTAATGTGGTTTCTATGGTTGCTAGCCGTAGCCACACAGTGATATGTTTCCCACATCTGCATTTTGACCTCTGTGACCTCATTCTTAAGAAACATTAAACCTGAGTACCTTCTTTAACTTTAACTTAACTCTTTCCTGAATTCTTACACAGGCCTGTCGTCATGTTCTCGTTAGAAGTTATTCTGGAGCTCTTCTTCATAGAGGGTGATCTCAGAACCTGATTACTTGCAGAAATCCTGTTCTTGGTTTCTGAGTCATGCTGAAAGCATCAGGATCACATGACGTGTGTGTGTGTGTGCGCATGCGTGCGTGTGTGTGTGTCTGTGTTTTCCTGTGCATTTGACCCTGCATGATTTGGCTCCATGCCTTCCTCTCTTTTTCTTTTTTTATTCTTGGCATCATTCTCATTTCTTTTCCCTCCCTGTTTGGATTCCTGGATTTCTTTGCTTCTTCCAAGAAAAATTTGCATCCAAGTTCACAAACTATGTTTTGTTTTTGTTGTTGTTTTTTTTTTTTTTTTTAAAAACAGGCCTTTTAAAACAGTTTAATTCAGAAATAACTGAAATCAGCTTAAACTTCGGGCTTCCCTGGACATGTTTCAGGGGGCAACATGAGTTCAGTATTTTACCCAAGTATAGTTTCAAAACACTGACCTTCTGATTAGATGACCCACTACAGCTGCAGGAAAACCGGCTTTTTTTCCCCCTAATGGCCAGCATGGGGAGACTCGAAGTAGTGCAAAAAGGAAGTCTGACAGTAGAAGTTTATGGGAAAACAGCATTGCTTCTTACTTCATTTATCTTGTCAGTAAACACTCGTGGGATACATTTATGGTCTCAAATGCTAGCTTGAGGGCCTTATTTCACACAGCACGAGTTTCATTTAGTAAATTCAGGCCCCATTCAGAGCTTTTAGGATGATCATATTAGGCCTCAGTCACATAGACCTGGAGTCCTAGTAGATGTGCACTCCCTGACTGGTCCTGGCTAAGTGGCCGGAGGTACTGCTTGGGCACCACAAATTCTCGCGGTCACCTGCAGTTTTGCTTGCCTAATATGTCGACTTGTGCCGCAAATACTCGCCCAGCTGTGCCTCTTGAAACGGGTTGGGTTGCACCGAGTTGACGCAACTAACCTTTGCTTTTTTTCAAACGGTTTCTGGCTTTAGACGCCTCTTGCTAACTGAGTCTTGGCAAGTCATTGCAGACAAGTCTGTGGCTTCCCATGCAGACTATGGCCGACTGTGTCAGTTTGCTGAGTGACCAAGTGCAATACCAAAGAGGTTTTCCCTCATATGTAAGGGTAAGGAAGAGAACTGAAACCGAGTGTTTGGAGCAGTTTGAAGCCCAAGCCTTTGAGTCAGCGATTACCTGCACTCGAGTATGCTGACCTCATTACTTAAGCCGTTGGCCATTTTTGATATGGACATACAATCAGTAACACCATGAATACAAGAGAACATAAGGAAGAAGTAGAACAGGTCAAATCTGAGTATTTTTGCATTGGAAAACTGGGACTAAAATAGAACTGGCTTTCCTAATTTGTTGTGCGTGTCTTTTTGTTGTTGTTTCTTTCCATTTTTCATTTTGTCTCTTTTGTCAGTTTACGTCTCAGTCTCGCACACAGCAGTGGAATAGAGGAGCTCTACCCATTTGCAGTCACATTGTTATGATTAAATGAAACCACATGTTAGATTTTTCCTTACTGAGCACTGCAGAAGCCTACACCACACTGAATAGGCCTGGCTCGGCCTGCGTGTGAAACTTTCCAACAAATATGCTTTCATGTGCAGAGGTCTGCAGATTCACTTGGATTATTTGTTTATTTCTGTTTTGTGCATTAGGTCATTTTAGCATCTCGGCGGTAATTACTGTCGTTACGGAAAGGGGCAGGAAGATTGTGGGAAGGTCAGGACATTTGTCTCTCATCCATCTGTTTGTGCGTGCGTGTGTGTCTGTTTTTCTGTGATTGCTTCTTCTCTGCTACAGTTTTGCTGTCTCTTTGTATTAACCTCCATTTGAATGTTGTAAGTACTAAATAACAGCGTGTCATGTGTGGGTCGAATAATTGGTCGTGCATTTCATTTGGCAGTATATTACTGGATAAGATCTGAGACTCAGCATGTCTGGCTGGACAAACATCCGCTCCACATCTGTGACTGAATTCCAGCAAACCCACAAAGAACATGTAAGTGGCAGGAAACCCAAGATCAGAGGCAACGCATGAGAAGCAACTTAAACATGACATACTGTTGTTCTGCATGTTGCTCTGTTTGCTCTCATTTATCTAGGAGGATCTCACGTCATTACTGTGGCATTAATATTGTGTAAACAGACTGTGTGTGTGTGTGTGTGTGTGTGTGTGTGTAGTGGTGGGGTGTCTGCAGCAGTCTGCTGGAGACCTGCAGCACCTTCTTGCAGCCGCTCACCAACTTGTTGGGGTGACGATGGGATCTCTGACCAGCCTCTAAGCTTGTGTGATGGTGGCTCATAACCAGCTGAGGGATACACAGTCTTACCTACCGATCACTGGTTGCCAGGCGGGTCTCAAGTCCTCAGTGACTGAAGCCTATTGAATTAATTTCATCTGAGCCAGAGGTCAGTTTTACATCCTTCTTACTGACAAAGACTCTAAAGTAACAAACCATTAAATGAGTCCTGTTTTCTTAGAGATGAACTATTAAATATCAGAAAACTCCTGAGTTTTTATTATGTATTGATTTTTTTAAAATTTTTTTTAGAGAAGGTACACAGATTAAAAAAAAACAACAAAATATTTTCCATGAATTAACAGAAAATTATAGGACGACATGTGATGAGCTGCAATACTGTATTCTACTGTAACTTACGGATCTCATTGAGTGACAGCCAGAGAAGCCAATCAACAGCAGCATTTCTGTATCACCTTCATCATCAGTTTTAGAAAAGGATTGTTTATTAAATCTGAACTTTTTCAGAGTGAACTTAAAATTCGTTACACTAAACGAAATAGGAAAATTTGGATATCTTTATTTTATTGGTTATTAGGCAAAAGTTTCGTAGCATTTATGGACACTTCTGTTAATCCTAAAGCAGATATTTACTGTACTGCAGAGCCCGTGTCATTAATGGGCACTTCCTTTAACTTCCAGTCATTTACAGCTGATCCTCTGCACCATTTCCTGTTATTAGAACATAATTCTTTAATGAATATTCTTATATTTTTCCAGCGTGCAGCCATACTAAACATAATGTTGACTGGTATTAATGCCCAGACTATTTTGATGTGTGTCAGATTTCTCAGCCGGCTGATGGGTTTAGATAACTTTTAGGCTTTTTTTGCTCTTTTCCTCAGAGTGACTTTTTTGGTCCAGAAACTTGAGATGTGGAGCAGCTCCTCACATGTGAGGGACGGGAAGGAACACGGAGTTTATTTGTTTCAGTTATTCAGTTATGAAAATTGTTGGTGATTAATTCTCTGCTGATTGGCGTATTAGTTAATCAGTGGACTGTTTCACGTCTTCGGCTGATTGCAGATAAAGTACAAATGCGCACACATGTGCTGACCTTTTGCGTCCGTAGTAAACACAGTTGGCACTCGGTATATTTACGCCAAGGCTAATTACAGATTCTGGTTTACTGTCTCCAGAAAAGCTGAATTTATTGCTGTTCTGTTTCAGTTGTTATTTCCTGTTGTGTGTTGTTGTTGTTTCCCCATGTCAGCTGGTATTTCCTGCAGGTATGCTTGTGTAAAATGAATGTGGCTACTCCTCCACCCTTTCCCCTCCTCCACTGTTGCTCTATCTCTACTTTTTGTTCTTTTCCTTCGTCCTCCTCTTATACTTCACCCTCGCTCTTTGTGGCAATCTCATATTTCAGTATCTTTGTGTGTGTGTGTGTGTGCTGTATGCGTGCACTGTAGTAAAATCCTGCTGCAGTTATGAGGTGATTAGTCATATGGTATCAGTTTATTTTGCCTGTAATGGAAAGTGCTCGCTGCCAGAAACGCCCCTCAGTCAGCTCCCCAACTTCGTTCTCCTCGGCTTCTCTCCGCGTTCCTTCAGTCTTTCCCTTGAATTCATCCATTTGCTCTCATTTGAGTTCCCTTCATCATCCTTTTGCATTCTTTTCATTCGTCTTTTAACTTCCCACCTGTTCTTCTCACCACTTTTCCTTCCTTCTCCCTCTGTCATCTTCAATTTCCTCTCCATCCTCTCTAATGTGGCCCACCCTCGTGGCAGATGACAAACTGGCTCTGCTCCACCCAGCTAATAAAGCAAACATGCTTAGAATCAGAAAGTAAAGTTCACTAAAGGAAAAAGAAATGGTAGCGCATATTTTGCTTTTAATTAAGACTCCATCTGTGATGTTTTGAGTAATAGTTTAGCGAAAAACCCAAGTGGCTGTTAACTTTCGTTCCAGGTCAGCTGACTGTGTCCGCTCTGATAAATATTCTGCGTGCGTCTTGCTCTCGAGCAAACTTAATGTTGTGTCAATTAGAGAGAGGGTTGGTTGGGGGAAAGCGATAAACGGAGAGCGAGAGGCGGGCGGCCGCCTGTGTGTTGACATTTCCTGGCTGCAGGTCTGACTGTGCAGGAATGCGAGGACGTCCCGGTCACGTCAGCGCTGGATGACGGGGTTTACGGGTCATTCACACCAGAAACAGCCTGACTCGCTCAAACACTCAGGAAACCTCCGAGTAATCCAGCTAAAGTGGCTTTGCGTGGTGCTAATGGTGTGTTTGTTTTTTTCCCCACACATGTTCTCAAAGATTCTAATTAATATGTACAAACAAACTTTATTACCATAACTCACATATGTAAATACAAAGTGTGAAAGAGCTTAGAGAGACTCTTAAAAGCATAAGAGCAGCTAAAGAGAATTGCATCCAATAAGATGAAGACTGAGCTCCTTCTCACAAGTAACTCTCACAGCTCCTTTGTATTTAAATGAACATTTAGCTACATAACTGGAAAGGAAGATGAATATTTTTAGACTGTGTGGGATGTGAATGAACAACAAACCCAGGCTGCTTAAAACTCAGTAACTGAACATGCACATGTTTGA
>JAMQGT020010078.1:0-58002 GCA_024447675.2 Pterophyllum scalare
TAGCGATACATTAAGAAAGAATGTTTTGTAGTGTTTTTACTTGGTTTCGACTTCTGGTGCTTTGCTAAGACTATGCGGCTTCTCCAGATGCGGGCTGGATGTTGGATGATTTCTTCACTGTGTTTGTGAGTGTTGCCATGAAAGTTGCTGTAGATTTAAATGTGTAAGTTTATGATTTTCTGTTATTTTAATATCACTTTTCAGGCTATTTTTGAAGCAATTTTTCAAGTCAAAAACAGACTGAATTCCTCTGTGCAAACCCAATAAATTTTACTGCAACATTTTAATTTTTTAAGAACTTTTCATTATTACATTGCCTACATTTGTATGAAACCTCTGAGGCCCAAGGCAATCAGAACAGTAGTAACCAGGGAACAAGGAAAATAATTCTGACAAACATCAAAAAATATTCACAGTCCAATAAAAGTGCTTTGGCTTTCTCCAAAATGCAACATTGGGCAGGGGTTAGGGTTACCCCCTATGATGACTTAGACCACGGAGGGTTAATGGAGCTGCTACTTGGTATCTATGTGCTTCTGTTATGAGGAGCTCTCTGTATAAAGAGTTTTGTGTTTCTAACCTGTTATTGTTGATCATCTGCTCATCATGTTATTTTTTTAACTGATAGAATTTGAGGAAGTCTTGGATAATGGGTCATGAAAGCTGCAGTAGTTTATATAAACAGTATCAGTCAAATGTTTGGACACACTCACCCATTCATATAATAATGTAATGTAGTTGTGTAAACACTCTTTTGTTGGTCCACTGCCACCTATCAAACTGTTTTCAAAGCTATTTTTCCCCTACTGCTTGCATTTTACTGTAATAATGAACATTTTTGACATGTTCCTGCAACTTTTTGCACGGCGCAAGTCTCTGATAATCCTTTTACAACTGCTGTTTTTACCTGATGGAAGCCAAGGAAGTCCTGGATAGTGGGGGATGTGTAGAAGACGTAGCCTTCAGCCGTCACCACCAACACGAAGCCGTTCAGCGCCTGCAGACCGACAGCAAGCTTTACCGACTTCGTTCTTTCTGAATGTCTGAAGTAATCGACCGAGCATGCGTGAGGCATTACCTGAAGCAGCAGGTCTCCCTCTGCGAAGGTCACCCCATCGATGGAGGTGGCTGTGGAAGAGGGGGAGGTCGTGAAGGAGGAGGCGGTGGCGGAGGCTGAGGAGCATGGCGGCAGCGCCGAGCTCTGGCCGTTTCCTCCAAACATGAGGCTCCGCTCGCTGCTGTAGCTGGAGTTGCTCTGGCCCATCTTCATGGTGGCTGCAGGCGATGAAGAAGAACAGTTAGTGTGATATTTAAAACACCAACGGGGATTGTTCTGGGGTTAAAAAATAGGATTATTTTTGCTTTGATGCTCAGTTTATTTCGCAGTTTTGATTTGCATTTTAACACCGAAGACACTGCAGGAAGAAACTGGACACAGTTTGAGAAAAAAAAAACCCTCTGAATGTGCTCATTTACGAGAAACAAACAAAAAGTGAAGTGATGCAGCAGTGGCTCTGACCTCATCGTAAACAGCTGACTGTGTTGTTACAAAACTGTACTCTTTCTCAAGAATGTCTGATGAAATATGAAGCAGAGAAACACAAAAAAGTGGAACATCGTTCTCTCTCTCTCCATCAGGGTGGAGCTGCCTCGTGCTTCCTGTCGTCTTACAACACTGTCACTCCGCTCTTCCTCCTCTTCCTCTTCCCTTTCGGGCACTTATCGATCAGCTCTTATCACAGAGGAAAAACAAGAGAGAAAAATAACCCTCCAAACCCGCTGAAAACATCCCCTCAGAGAGGAAGCAGGTGGTACTTGTTGGTTTTATTGTTTTTATTCTTTTCTCACATTTATTTTCTATACACACGATTGCATTTTACTTTTCGGGGTCCTTTTCTCTTCACTTCACCTTCACTTTGTCTCGTTTTCTTTGGCCTTGCTGTTTTATCTTCAGAGTATTTTGCTTTTCCTTGTGTGTTGGAGCTCTTAGTGAAGTTTTTAAAGGTGCTTTATAAATACAGATATTATTATTCTTTTTATAAATGACTTATGGAGCTCTTTTATGGTTTTTACACAGTGCACACCTTTGCATTTATTTGAGAAAATTAAGTGTCGGAATACCATTAAACCTTTTACTTCTTGCAGCTCTAAAAACGTCCTTAGCTGCAAAGATCAAAAACCACTAAAATCTCACAGTCGCAGCTCCTCAGATTGTGGTTCTCCTTCAAGTTTTTAATAGCAAACTGAAATAATTTAAGTTATAGGGACAAAAATCAGATTTAAAGATGAAAAATGGCCCGATTAATCAAGAAAATAATAGTGGCAGCCCTACACACTGTGCAGACTGCTGGTTTAGAGTACTGCCAATATTTCTGTCCCAGCCCAAGCACTGGGTTTTGAAATTCAATTCTTGGAGGCTTGCTCAGCCCCGTCCTTGTTAAAAGTCCGGGCCGAATGAGGATAACAGACGGAGCCACAAAATTACCCGTTGGCCTCGGCGTTTCCCCCCGTGGACCGAGCGCGGCGGGGACGCAGCCATTTTGGAAGACAGATCTCATGTGAAGTGGTCGACGGAGGCCCCAGGAGCTGACGGAGAGGCTTGATCGATATGGTTTTCTGAGCGCATGAGAAGAGTTGGGTTGCAGCCTCTTCTCCAACAAAACAATCATAAAGGCATTTCATGTATAATTTAGAGATACTGGAATAAAACCCTCAGATTATGACTCCCTGAAATCAGAATCATACAGAGCATTTTTTAGGAAACTCTTCCCTGTAATGATTATATTTGACAAGCTCAAACATCACTCTGAAATGGGGGCAGTTTAGAAAAGTCTTCTAAATGATTATAGGCACAAAACTCCAGGCTGTGAAAAAACACAACTGGCACTCTATTTTAAAGTGTATCTATTATGCCTCTTATTATTCTCCCTCACATTGTTTCAACATGGATTAGATGTGGAAAAGTTTCAAATAATAAGGTTAGGGTGAGAACAAGTAGTCCTTGTGAGGGAGTTTTTTCTACTCTTGGATCTTTATGATGTCATAGAGAGCGCGTATCTTTATTATGGTCACACATTTGTAGCTTAGTTCTGGCAATTAAAAAGTAACAAAAGCCCCACATTGGAGAAACTGAAGCCAAAATTGGCATTCCCAAATGATCTTTTATTGAATGTTTGACACAAAATTTTATATTTCTGTTGTCTTTTAAGCCAATGTTATTTATTTTGATACATTGATGCATACACTGATGATGATTTAGCTTGAAATGATTCAGATTTATCAGTAATGCAAAGAAACCAGTTTCAAAGTTGAGTCCAGGGTCATGAGATCTACCAAAAGGAATAAAATGCATCTTCCTGCACTGCATCACAAATAAGAAGCTACAGTGGAGACAGTCGGCTTAACTTAGACAGGAAATGACTGGCCAGAAGTTTGATAAGTTTGCCATCAAGTCACAACAGTTAAAAAATATAATGAAATGTATTTTCACATTTATATTAGTGAAGAAAAATAGATGTCAGATGATGCTTTGTTTTAAAACTAAATCCAAGGGAAAGCGCGCCAACAAAGTGGTTAGAAGTGCTCTTTGTGTCCAGCTAAGCTAACCTGCTAATGCCTGGATCCTTTTTTTGAGCTATTGTCCTCAATGAAGAGCATGAAGCATATCATGGAAAAAAACATTTTCCCAAGTACTGGGATGATCCGAGGGAAAGATTGCAGTTTGCTCGGAGTCATAAAAATACCACCGGAGCCAGATAATCTGATATTTGCCTGGTACAAAGACAGGAACATGCCGGAGGAAAACCAAACCAGATGGGTTGGTTAAACACACTAAAGCACACAGAGAGGAAATGTCCCAGTGCGGGCGAAATCGGGCACACGCTCCTAAAATCTCCTGCCAGTCTGAGTGCGTGAGTTTCCTGAGAGAGAGGCGGCATTACGCTTCAAATTTTATATTGAAAGACACATTCTTGATCTGTGGCGGGACATGCAAATGCATTACCATGCAAACTATCTGGGACACATAATAATGTGAGGTATGTAACCGTTGGTGCAAAGGATACATAACATATAAAATGTGTTGAGATACGATACAATAGGGACGTAAGCACTGAGCTCCTAACAAAATTTGCACCCATTGCCATGCAGGGTCACACATACCACACAAGACCATATAAACAACAGTACTAACAAACGTAGGCAAACAACAATAACACTATGTCGGGACTCCATCCAGCATCTGTCACTTAACTGTCTGGAGACTCTTTCTGGCAAATTCACAGAAACCATTTGATTTTCATTATGCAGAACTACATGGTGTAAATCCACAGAACACCAGTAACAAACCACAACGTTGCCTTACAAAGCTGCATTTTTCTTTCGGTCATTCCAGTTTTACAGACAGCATGCTGAAGTGCAGAATAAGGCTTTAACCGCAGCTCACAGATGATTACTGTTTACCTGTGAGCAGCATATTGGCTTCTCAGTAAGCTCCTATCAGGCGCTGACGGGTGTGTCAACATGTGCGCTTCAATAACAGACTCATCCTTAATCCCATGCTCCTATGCCCCCCCCCCAATATCATGCCAAAAGTTTTACTGCTCCCACGGCATGCTTTACGCGGCATTTAACATGATTTATGGGAAAACATAACAGCGCCAATCAATTTCACGCCTTCTCACAAGCCATGAATTTAAATACTGAATCCTTTTATCTTGGATGCTTACAACAGCATTTGCAGCATAGGCCTGAGGAAGTGTGTACAGGCACGGTTTTATTGTGACCTGCTTCATGGGTTTAGATTTCCTACAGGGAAGCATCCCGGCCCCACCGCAGGCATTTGAGTTTGGCTATTTAGCAACTCTCCGAGGACAGCCATTGACAGCGATAGGTAATGCTAGTAACTGCTATACGAGAATTTCTGACATGGTTGATTTCAGTCATTCAGAAGTGAAAAATACTCATTAGCGGCATCCCAGGGTCATCATCAGTCCACATCCCCAAAGATACTTCCATATATCTTATGTTAAAAAAAATAGAAACAATGTAAATTCTTAGATTTGTTTTGTTTGTTTTTTTGGCTGCAAATCAACCTCATAAATTACCACAGGCGTACATAAGTCCACATTTTTTTGCTATGCGTGGATGCCCAAGTACAAATAATAATGTACTGATCTAGGATCTTTTTAGATCCTAGTGTTCTAAGTGTTAAGTGTTCGCCAAAATGAGAACACAAATGCAGAAACTAGATTCAGGTCGAGCAACAAAAAGACTCAAAAAATCGGGAATCCAAGAATAAAAGGAAGTATGGGGAGCACCGGATACTAAATACAAGGACAAAACCCAGTGGATCACCGGACTCAAAAAGCCTCACGTCTCCCACACATGATTATAGCGAAAGTAAATTATCTGTCAGCAAAGAACAGGGAGCTCACATGGTAGACATGGATACATATGCAAAATGATGAAAAGTTCCATCAGTTTGAATCGCTGAGAGTGGAAGAGCACAACATTAGACAAATTTAATTTTCATGCTCTGTAAACATGCTGTTTACCTAAATGCACATTAGCCTGCTATCAACTGTTAGGTAAAGATCTGGTACCCTCACGTTGCCTGTGACTATAACAATAGTCATCAAGATGTTTTGTAAAACTGGCTTTCATAACAGCCAGCGCATAGCTGCTGTATGTTTATGCGCTAGATTGTTATCAGATCACCGTTGGCTTTGCCCTCAAATAACAGTGTAGGTGGGCATCGTGATAAAGTGCGGGTCCCTGCAGGTGTTGTACAGTTGCAACCCAAAGCACCCTTCTTCACCAACTTCTTAGTCTGTTCTATGCGGACACACAAAAAAACAAGGCTTCTTCCAAGAGATCCATAGACTATGATTCAGTCCAAAGCATGTACTGACAAACCTCTGCAACCTCCTGTTCGAAATAAGCAGGCTTCTTCCCTGAAATTAAAGGAAACTGGGACAGACTTGTCATATATTTTCCAACTTTTGAGTATGTAAGACAGAATGAAGAATGGAGAGAGTTAATGTTGCTGTGCTCATGAGGCTTTTCAGTACATCTTAAAAATGACTCAGCCCTAAAAGTGTCTGATTTGCTAAATGTGACCAGGTGTTTCTCCTTTCTTTTGAAATTTCAGCAATAAATTGAGGACGGTCTCTCCGTGTTATCCCTGCGATAGAGCGGCGACCTGTCCAGGGCGTATCCTCCCTCTTGCTCAGTGACAGCTGGGGCAGGCTCCAGCCCAACCGCAACCCTGAACTGTATAAGGGGAAAAAATGGATGAGTGGGTGGAACTGAAGACACGAGAAAAAGCACCGAAACAGTTGATAGCATCCAAATACAGCCCCCGCAGCTAACGCTGAGCACAGAGGGACTGGTAGTAAATAATTCTCATGGTTCAAGAGCTTGGCAGATGAGAGTCTGTGGCTGATGCACATGATCCACACATGTGGGATTTATGCCATTCTTTAATTTCTTTCATTCTTCACTTTTACAAGGGAAGAAAACTGAATGACTATTACAATCAAGGTCATACGATATACAGTAAATATAAAAAAATGACCTATGCCATTCTATATGAAATAACCTGGTGTAGTGATCCCACTGACTCGCTATCTCACAGCACCTGGTTTAACATTCTTTCAGTAATACAAACATAGCTTCACGATGTAGGAATGACGGATATTAATTTCTCAACAGATGAGTCTAAATTTAGTCATCCACCATCTGAAGAAAAGTGACACAGTAACGAAATGTGTTGCAGTTTAAACAGGAACTGGACAGGACGCGACTCGCTGGCTTAGTAAGACACAAGACGCACTTAATTAGACTGATTGATGATTAGAGGTGTAAATGTCAAGCAGCTGTCCATAACACAATCAATATGTGCTGCGTGTGTTAACAAATATTGAGTGAAGCTGTATGCTAGCCAAAACAAGTCACAAGAATTCTTAAAAGTGTGCGTCTTTGTCTTCGGTTTCACTGTTGGCTTAGTTTTGTGTGTGTGTGTGTGTGTGTGTGTCTCAGGGGGGCTGGGGGGGCTTTCTGTCTGGGCATGCCCAGAGTGAGAGCCTACAACACTGTCAGAGCTGGAGGCGATCTGGTTTAGTGGTTCAGCATCTAAGTACAGCAACAATGAGCTATTTTAGTCATGAGAAGAAAAGGCGCCAGACGTGTGATTAAGATGAGGAAGAAGAAGGCATAAAAGAAGCTTGTAAGGTATAAATAGAGAAAGTGCAAAGTGATAATCAACAAGAGCAAAAAAAAACCAAAAAAACTGCGAAAACCACACAGAGCTTGGCAAACACTAACTGGAGAAAGAAAAAAGTTTTACAAGTAACAAGTATAAAGAAAAAAAAACAGAGAGGACCAACACAGGTGCTCCGGGGAACTACGCGCTATGTTTGCGACGTGGTAAAAAGCAACTTAGTTCATCCTTCCACCCTAAGAATGGATATTTAAAAGTAACCCATTCTGCTTTTCTTTATGTTTTGTCATACATAAATACACATTCTTTAAATAACGAGATGAATGTACTCGAGAGTAATCAGTGTGAGCCTGAAGCTCAGGCCTCAGACTTTTCTAAATGCTCAGTTTCAGAAAGAGGTTTTCACTCTAGCAGAGTATGAGAATAAAATCTAAAATCATCTAAAATGGAGCTGAAAATTAGTAAAATAGATCCCCTTAAAAAATGTGATTAAAAAAAATTCACTGCAACAAGAAATAAAAATTTGATTTAAAGCAAAAAGTTGAACTAGATACAAAATTAAGCTCTGGAGGACCTAAACAGGTGCCCTGGGGAGCTCCCAGCTCTGTATGTGATGTGGTTAAAAACCCCACTTCATTCACCTCTCTCCCTCCAATGCTTACATTTAACAAGAAACAGCTGACTCCTACCAACTTCCACAGCCCTCATAAAACAGGACACTCCCCCCCCCCAAACCACCCCTGCCCCACCACTTCTTTTTTCCTATGGTTTTTTTTAATGACGACAACACCCCTTCCACAGTTTTTAAAGTAAACGTTTCAAAAAGAGCTCTGGTGCTCCTACATAGCAGATGCAATTCACAGGAGGATCCTATGGATTAAAACGGTGACACTGTATAAATGTTTTAAGGATTAAAACTTAAGAGTTAAGTAATGTGCATGTCCTTTTTCCCAAAAAAAAAAGCACACTTGTTCTATTTGGTGAGTCTTATGTCCAAAACAAAAGCTATTTAATTTATTGTTATAAATTTTTCCTTTTTATTGCATTTCTGACCAATTAAGCAAATGACTGTTGGTTCTAATATAGTTTATCCAGATTTTGTGTTAAAAAATGTACAACTTAATCCAAAAAATTTGACATAAACAAAATTAGAAAGCATGTCAAGGATATCTGCATAAAAAAGTATATTTAACAACTAAAGCATTTTATATTTTTAGTGTGTGTTGCAACTTATTTTAAAAATGCCATCATTTAGTTTGTACACTGTCAGTAAATGCATACTCACGGCTTGTGGCTGAGTATTATTATACGTTTAAAACAGCCATACTTAAAGTAGTGAAGTATTAAAACAATTCTTACTACAGTTTTTATTTCTGTCACTGTAATTTAAGAGAATCATTCTCACTTTGACTCACTGCAACTTTCTGCGGCTCCTTTAAAACCATCTTTTTTACGAGTAAGGGCTTTCAACGCTGAACCTCATTGCACTTCCTGACCCCCTCGTCAAACCCACAGTACATGAAATCAGTTTAGGCTGGTACAAACCTCCAAACTGCCCCCCTCACCTCCTCATCTCTCTTTTCTCTCCATCTCTACGAGCCTCCCCCCTCCATCCTTCCATCTCCCAACACCCGCTCTCAAGCACTTTGCGGTTTTTCTTTCGACTTTGAAACCCAAGAGCTAAATGGAGTCATTGTTCTCCATCTCTTTGGGCTGCAAAATGGAGGAGGAGGGGTGACAGGAGATCGGGATCTCCAACACTCATGCTCTCTCTCTCTCTGCCTCCCTCCCTCTCTCTCGTTTAGTTCAGCTCACTTTCTGATCCTCTTGGTGCAGGTTTGGGCATGAACGTCGAGGACTTTGCAAAAGTAGGGCTTGTTTGGTTAGGAAATCGAGAAGGGGTTTAGATTCAAAGCTCTGCTCTGAGTGCTTTTGCATTTTGTGTTTGGCTTTAAATCAACACTTTGTGTTTTTGACATGAGTCACTATCTGATTCATCCCCGTAACATTTGGTTTAATTTAGCACAACTGTCATTATTTGGGAGCTAATTTCATACAGCCACATGAAACTCAAAATATGCATGCATATATTCAACTGACTGACTTTATTACCAGAAGCGAGGTTGAGTTTAGCTTGAAAACAGCAGCTTGACACGCAGACGTTAAAAACTGGCCATAAAAACTCTAATTTATTTAAAGTTACTGAAGCTTTCAACCACCCATTTTTCATCATGGATGATGATTGGTGTCACCAAAGATGTGGTTGAAAACGAGGAAGGCAGCACTAAAGTATTGGCCTTTTTAGAAATTGCCAATGCTGCGATTGTTTTCCTTAAGTTTGATTTACTTCAGGGTTCAGCATATTAAAACAAGCATTTGTTGATTATCCAAACTCATGATCACACTGTCCAAAATGTGAAATGCAGCAAAAACCATCAGGGACGATAGACCAGGTGCCAGAATTTAACATTTACATGATACATATATAAAAATTTGAACTACAGGTTTTAGTTACTTAATCTATTAGTTAATATGTAAATATTTTATTAATCCATTATTTGGTTTAAATTAAAATATCAACATCTAATTCTTCTAAAGCTTCTTAAATATGAGAATTTGTTGCTTTTCTCTTCTTGACAGTATTATAAACATTCTGAACTTCTGGACTCTCACTTGGACAAAATAAGACATTTACTCGTTTAATCATGGGATCAGACGTTTTGATGGATTTATCATAATCCTCAAATAACCCGGATTTGGACAAGAAACTGGAGAGCAGATGGACAGAAGAATAAAACACCTAAATCCTTCAGTAATCAGCTTAGGGTCTTGAGTTCTGTTGTCCTTCCAGATGTTTTCTTCTGTGTGCAAAAACCTTTTATAACTAATATTATTGACCACAGGGGACACATTTCAGACCTTTTACAATAAATCTGTGACATTTAAACATCATCTAAGGGAGTCAGTGCTTTTGTAACCGGGGATTTCCCATATTACGTTTACAAACAGTAAATACCAGGGTATCTGAAAGGTAGCCTGCTAAATATTTCACATTTAAATATTAAATTAAACAACAAGCCAAAAAACAAGAGAAACTCAATGAAGGGGACCTTACTGTGTTCATTTATAGCCGCCTTCATTCTTGGACTCTACTGGAGTAACATTGCATGATTCACATGATGGAAAAAACATCATTGGTCACCTTTATAATCAACCAATCCAGAGTGTGCAGTCCAACCTCATGTTTGTGCTCTCCATGCTGCTAATTAACTTCCCCACTAATTAACTTTCCTTTTTAAAATCACAAACTCATTTAGCAAAACCGTTTTTTGCTTTTATTTGTTCATTCTTAAAATAACGGCCAATGGCTCACCCGGATAACCTTCTGTACTTCCTTTTGTCAAATATCATAAAGAGCCATTTAAAATGCTGCAGCCTGTCCAGAGTTGTGGCTACATCTGCAAGCAGCTTTGTAACCCACTTTCGCCCTAGCTCCTTCTCTTCATGTCAAATCTGTTGTCTGATTGACGCCTACTTTATTCTCTCTTGCTGCTGCTAATATAAATCATAGCAGATGGAAATAACATTTTCTTTTGACTAAACTGAGGTTTCACTTTGCTTTCTGTCTCCTGAACTGATTGCATCAACCTGCCAATCATTTTGATTAACTGCTGTTTGTCAATAAGGCATCTTCAAAGCTTTGATAGCTGATTTGACACTAATGTTCATATTGTTTTCTAACTGCTTCTCTTCCTGCCCCCTCCACCATTGTCGTTAGAGTGACTTCCTGCTCAGTGGTTAAAAGTCTCAGTATGGTAACCACAGTTATTTCACTGATGGCCGCACCCACAGAAAAATGGTAAACAAGCCAATGTCACAACCATGAAAGAACATCAAAGGAAAATTACAGGCAAACTGGACCAAAACAGTTACTGTTCATGTCAAATAAAACCTGTTTATTCATCATTACTTTAATGATTTATACACAGAGTAGAATCTTTATTTACATTATCTTTAATCAAATTAAACACTTTGTCCTTATACTTGCATACTCCTACTGAAGCCACATCTTTACTGCAGAGTTTTTATTTGAGTTCTGAATTTGAAGAAACTGTTTTTTCTAAGGTTAATTCCACATAAAATCAATCAAGTTCACTTTATGTGGAATTATATGGACAAGTTTGAGATTTAAAGCTGTTTGATCAGTGTGATATTTCCACACTATTCTATACAATATGTGAACACTAGTGTTTTTCCTCCATTCACAGCCATACGCTACATTCACAAACTTTAAAAACTTACCACGTTAGAAAATTAAGCTCATCTTCTAGCTGACATCCTGACATTTAAGGAATGCCGGCTAGGATATGAGCCTGGTATCAAATGTAGGTTAAAAATGAGACCTTACATAACTTGTTTTGATCAGCCACCTCTCCCACATGATATGAATCTTGATCAAACATCGAGGGTTTCAATGTTTGTTTCTGTTGCAATAAAATACCAGTCAAAAGGCTGGACACACTCAGCCATTCACATGAATGAGTGAGCGTGTCCAACCTTAAAATAAAACAATTTTACGTTACTGTAACAACAATAAAAGAATCTGGTCCATCACAGGTCTTAAAATTAGGTAAACACAACCTCCGGTGAGCAGCAACAGCACATGTCATATTACACTGTGTCATTATTTATTTGACAAAAACTAAGAAGCAGTGTGTAAAAGTCCGCTCCTACTGTTTCAATAGGAATTAAGAGGGGAAGTAGCAGCCAGGAGCTGCTGGCCAAATGCCCTTGATTAACTGATTATCAGCAAGTGTGAGCACCTCTATAAAAGCAGAAGTTGTGGCAGTTTGTTGGTCTGGAGCATTCAGGTGTGTGCTAACACAGTGCCACAAACTTCCCAGGAATGGACGTCTCGGCAAATTCACCCCAAGGTCAGACCGTGCAATGCTCAGAGAAACTATAAAAACCCACGAGCTGCATCTCAGTCTCTACAGGGCTCAGTAAGCATGTTAAATGTTAACTTTTATGACAGCACGGTTAGAAAAAGACTGAACAAATATGAATTGTTTGGAAGGGTTGCAAAGAACACCGCAACACGGCTTAGTATTGCAAAGTTGCATCTGAACAAACCACAAGACTTCTGGAACAATGTTCTTTGGACAGATGAGACCAAAGTGGAGATGTTTGGCTGTAATGCATAAAATCACATCTGGAGAAAACCAGCATATCAGCACAAACACCTCATCCTAATTGTCAGCACGGTGGTGGAGGGGTGAGGATTTGGGCTTGTTTTGCAGCCACGGGACCTGGGCACCTTGCTGTCACTGAGCTGACCATGAATTCATCTGGATGCCAAAGTATTCTAGAGTCAAATGTGAGGTCTGAGCACAGCAGCAAATCTACAACAGAAGGCCTGAAAAAGAAAAGAATCAAAGTGCTGCAATGACCCAGTCAAAGTCCAGACCTCAACCTGATTGAAATGCTGTGGTGGGACCTCAAGCGAGCTGTGCATAAAGGAATGAACTGAAGCAAATGATTATTTCAAGTTCTTGCTGCTAAAGGCGCTTCTATTGAATCATGGGGCGAACTTGGTTTTTCACACACTGCTTCTGCATTTTGGCTTAATTTTTGTTAGCTTTGGTGTAATATGTCGTGTGGTTGTTCACCCGAGGCTGTATTTACCTCATTTTAAATGAAAGGTTGTACTGTCTTTTTTACATGATTGTGCGGAGGAAGAGGTTAACACTGCGTGAGAAAGAGAGGGGCGTCTCTGGTAATGCTGTGGCGAGAGCATGCAGTCAATACGCGAGGGGGACAGAGGTCGCTCGCTCTTTTATAGCATCTTGCAGTGATCTGCAGCACCGACGCTGCTTACTCCCATTCTGGAATAATCCTGTAAAGTGTGGAACTACATGGTTTCAGACACCACACACACACACACACACACACACACACACACACACACACACACACACACACACACACACACACACTGCTCCAGCCCTGAACCTGCTCTTCCTACGACCCCTGACCTTGTTCATGCTACGATAAAACTGCTTCTGGAGAAGAAATCTCAACGTTTACATTCCTGTGTCTGAACGGAGGGTCAACCCCCGGGTGCCTCCGCTGATACTGCACACCACACCCTCACACCACACACACACACACACACACACACAAAGGATCATACCAATCACTCATTAAACTGGGGGCAGCAGGAGTTCTGGAGTTCATCTCCAAAGCGGTGTGTATTTATTCAGTGGAGACAAGTTCATCGCTCAGTGTCTCTGAAATGAGTCTCAGTCAGTCAAATCAGGGCTTGAATTCCTCACTTGAGCCTGAGAAGAACTTCACACTGCAGGTACGTGTCGCTCCCCGAGGTTAAGGCTGGGTTCAGGTTAAACGTTATCTCGACGAGGAGCAGGTCAAGGTTTACAGGATCAAAAAACAACAAGACAGAAAGGCAAATAAGGACAGATAAGCAGGATGACTGGACTAAAAAGGTCTTTCACTGAGGCCATGTCTAACTTTAACCCCCAAGCGACCAAGCTATTTCACCGACTAAAGAGGAGCCATTGTGTTTTTGACAAGAATCCTTTGTTGTGTGGTTCTGATGCCTCTCCTGTTTCCTTTATTTATGAAACAGATTTTAAAATGTTGTAACATCATTAATGATAGTTTTCAACCATTCTTTTCTGCAAAATAGTGTAAAAAAACAAACAAACAAACTACAAACTGTATGAATAAAATCCCTCACCTGTTACTTCTTACAGAACAAATTTACTTTATTTTAGTAAAACCAGAAAAAACATCTTTAAACAATTTGAGTGAATTGTGTTACTCCAGCAGCAAAATACAGACCAACTGGTGATCTAATACTTTGATCAACAACTAATTAAAATTAAGTAATTATAAAAACTATGTAAGATTATTATAATTTTTTTAAACTAATATCCATTAAGGAATTTTACACAGGGTGTGCCATTTAAGCTGCTTTAGCCTCTGCAAGCCACTTTGCAACCATCCTCCACTCCACCTCCTCCTTTTCATGCTCTTTCTGACTTAATTCATGTCATATCTGCTGATGCCTGCTCTGTTCTCCACTGAGGTCTTGCTGATTCTCTCCCAGAACAAAGCCAAATATAAATTAGCACAGATGGACTTCAACGATCTTCTTTTGACTACAGCGCTCCTGGCTGAACTGACTTTCTTGAGGATTAGGATTGTAATCCAACTGAAGGAAGCTATTAAATCTTTTCCACTGTTGTATGGTGGTGCTTGTGCCAGATATAAAACTACACTATATGAACAAAAGTACTGGGATACCTACAGATTACACCTACAGTAGATGGTGGAATATCTAGGAGTGAAGACGTGTCATGAACCGACTTGTTGCAACGGTGGGATCCTGTTACAGTACAGCGCTCCAATTCAGTGAGCTCTCTGGAATGACCCGTGCTTTCACAAATGTTTGTGAAGGCAGAGTGCATAGCTAGGGGCTGACTGACGGTGGTGCTAAAAAGCTGGCAAGAAATTCATAGATGATGCAGATTCTCTCTGCCGTGATTTTGAAGTTTGGTCCTCAAAGCTGGTTCTGAAAACACAGGCTTATGATGAGCATCAGTATCAGCGGAGGCGACTCTGGGTTTGGAGAAGTTTCAGTTTGCATTTTCCCACATCTGAAGGCCAAACAAGCCAATCATAACTCACCACTTACTGCAGCTCCAAAACTTTCAGTCAAAAACTTCTGGTCTTAGTAGTCTCAAATCAGTTTTAAATACTGGAACAAAAAGCAGGAGTTCAAGGGCTAACAAAAATCTTTGTTTTATAGAAGTGAAAGGACATGTGGCGCTAACTTAACTCACTGTTATGTAGGTCATTTTGTCCTTCATAAAAATGGCAGTTTAGAGAAACAGGGTTTCAGCTACCAGATATTACATTTATGCTCACATTTACATGTTAATGAATGTGAACGAGAGCACGTCTTTTAACTGTAATTAAACCTTAGTGCAGGTATCGGTGTAAGATAACATCTAGATGTTTCTTGTTCTTAGAAAAGCTGATATCAAAATAAAAGACACTGATGAATATTAATCTAATTACAAAGTCAAAAAAGGCTTGGAAAGATAAAACGATTCTCATAAGAAAGAAAGAAAGAAAGAAAGAAAGAAAGAAAGAAAGAAAGAAAGAAAGAAAGAAAGAAAGAAAGAAACTCTTGGTTTGCTTCAGCACAGCTCATGGAAATATGGCTAATTTGCTGTAGTTGCTGCTTATTTTCAAACTACACACACACACACACACACACTCAGCCTCGCGTGCGAACTTTCAACCTCCAGCATCCTGAGCTGAGAAAGGAAAGGAAGGAGGCCGGTGGAGGAAAAGATGAAGGGAGGGGGGAACATTTAGCATGATTATTGTGTGAACACGCACACACACACCACACACACACACACACACACACACACACACAATAGAAACTGCTGCCATAGAGTCTGATATGCCTTCACTGTGTTTTGAATCATTTGCATGATTACATATTGTCCTGCTAAATGTTATTATACAGAAGATACTGATGAGGGGCGAGGAAGAGGAGGTGAGAAAGGGAAAGAGGAGGAGGCACACTGGGAAACATGAAGGAAAACAATGTATAAAAAAAATGTAAGGAAAGGAGGGCGTTGAAAGGTAGGAAGAGGATCCTGAGATAAGAAGGAGGAGAAAGAGTGAGATACAGGGTGTAAAAAGGGTGAAGAAGATTTGGTGGTGGGCTGGATGAGAGTGGAGGAGGAACTAAGGTAGTAGGAGTAAGGTGGAGGACGAGTACTGGAAACAGAAGGAAGGTTAAAGGTACAGCGTTTGTAAAAAAAAAAAAAAAAAGGCAGGAAGGACATGGGGAGGAGGAGGTGGAGAAGATGAAGAGGATGAGGAATAAATAATAAAGCCTTAGACTTATATAGCACTTTTCACAGTACTCAAAGCGCTTTACAGTTCTGTGCAACATTCATTCACACCTCAGTCATACTTGGTGGTGGTAAGCTACTAATGTAGCCACAGCTGCCCTGGGGCAGTCTGACAGAAGCGTGGCTGCCAATTCGTCGCCTACAGCCCCTCCGACCACCACCAACCACATTCACACTTAGGCAATGTGTGTTGGGTGTCAGGGACTCGAACCCGCGACCCTCCGGTTGCGAGGTGAGCACCTACTGCCACCCCAAGGAGATACAGGAGAAAGGGGATACAGAATACTAAAGGAAGGGGAGATAAACAAAAGGAGGAGGAGAAGAAGGGGAGACACTGTGGGAGAAAAGGAGAAACTTTGAGGTAGGAAATGAGGGGTAAGAAAGAGAACAGAGGTGAAGAAAGGGAGAAGAATGACACAGGACAAGGAGGAGGAGGAAGGGATGAGGAGTGAGGAGCAGGGGGGGTGGAAGAGGATGGTACAGGGAGGTAAAGATGGAGATCGAGAGTTGCAAAATAGTGGAGGAATTAATTTGGAGGCTGGGGAGGCGGAGGACCGAGGTTAAGGGCCTGAAGTGGAAACATGAGCCTCTACCTCAAAGTAGAGGGTTTATAAAGGGAGAGGAGATAGCTATCGGAGGAGGTGAAGAGGATGAGGAGAAACAAGAGGAGGTGTAACATGGAAAACAGAGAGGGAGGAAGAAAATGACAAAGGAAGTGGGAATGAATTTGGAGGTGGGCTGGATGAAGGAGGACAAAAAGATGTAAGACGAAAGAGGAAGCGGACAGATGGGAAGTTAAAATGGGAGGAGTGGGAGGAGGGATGAAGAAGGTGAGAAGAAAAAAAGGAGGAGGAAGAGAGGGAAAAGAGGAGGTGAAAATACACAAAGAGGATGCAAAGGTAAAAGGAGGTTAAGGAGGGAGACAGGGTGGACATAAAAGGAGGAAGAAAGAAGAAGGTGATTGGAGGAGGAAGGAGGCGGCGCTGCCAAAAAAGTAAGGAGAAAGGCATAAAGTCAGAAAAAGAAAGGAGTTAAATGGAGGTGAAACACGGAGGTCTAAGGTGAAGGGCAAAAATAGATGGGAAAAAGAAGAGGGCAGGAGGTGGAAACAAGAGGGAGGCTAAAGGTACAGATTTTGGAAAAGGTTGTGGAGAGGAAGGAGGTGAGAGGAGGAGGGGTGAGGTGAGAGGTGGGAGGAAGAGGAGGAGGAGGAGGAGGAGTGGGGAGGGGAGCAACACTTTGTAATCTGTAATGGAGTTTGAAGCATAATGTAGCTCCGGTGCTCTATCGCTTTCGTGCCATGGACTCATTGAGGACAGGAAACCCCCCCCCCACCCCCAACCTCTCCCTCTGACAACACACACACACACACACACACACACACACACACACACGTGACTTCTCCACCACTGAGTAATCGAGCTGGAAGCTGGAGGAAAGTTTATCTGTCGTCACCAAATTTAGTTAAAAAATCTACAAATTTAAGAGAATAATCACCATCAGGGTTCATTTCCTCCTCTATGTTCACCCGAACTCTACGCCACAGCTCTGAAGAAACAAACCTAACAAAAAAAACCAAAACAAAAGACTTCTACTGAGGTCTCAGAGGAGGATCAAACACCAGAAAAGAGTGGCAGGAATTTGGCAGAAATAATGAGCTTACGCCGGGCACATTTCAGCCTCTCACTTTAATTAATTCCCCTTCTCACTGAGGCAATTTGTCTTGATGCAGAAACATGGTGACAACCTGAAGTGTTAGCAGTGGAGGTTGTGTAATTGTTATTATTGCCAGTGGCAGCTATAATTTTAATCCAGTAAAGCCTCGTTAGTGTGACTCATTCAACCGGCGAGCTGAAAACGCTTCACTCGGACTTTGATCCTCTGTGAATCGGACACCTTTTCAGCTCCAATCCATGAAACGGATGGTTTTAGCTCGAGCTCAGAGTCAACTGGTCGCTAAACAAGTGAGTCTGCTGCACAGCACACCTCTTACTCAGTCAGCAAACGAGTCAGTAAACATGTCATGGAGTATCTGCGCCTGGAGTCTGGCTTTAACCCCGAGTGATGACTGACAGGAGGGCTCGGCAGGCAGCCAGTGGAGTTGCGTGTAAAGAGTTTATTTAGACAAGAGAGCGAGAGGGAAAGAGGAGCAGAGGGGGCTGAGGGGGTGAGGCTGGCTTTGCAGAGATGTTTTGTCCAGGCCTGAGGAGGAGGTCTCACTCCCATCAAGAACCCGACCGAAAGGTTAGAACCGAACCGAGCAGAGCAGACCTGGTCTTAAATGAAGTGTGGGTGTAGGCGCGCGTGCACGTGCAAAAGCATAAATACAGACATGCATCCATATGATGTGCACAGCCTGTGAATGCGCACACACACACACACACGCACGCATGCACGCCACACACACACACACACACACACACACATAAAACTGAAAAGTATGCAAGTACACACACCCAGAAACATGGCTGCTGCTAGCAGTTTGTGTGAGTGTGTGTGTGTTTGTGTGTACGTGTTCTTTACATGGAAACTCTATCAGCTGGATCAGAGGAGTTGGCTGAATTTAATCTCCCTGAAGTGTGTGTCTGATCATGTTGGAGTGATAAGTTTCCTCTGCCAGAGATTCTCTCTTTCACCCATTTTATCTCTTTTCTCATCATCATCCTCATGTTTTAGGCTTCAGCCAGTTTCTTTGATCAGTTTCAAAGCAACGCAGAGACCCGAGAAAACTGCTTTTGACTGGTGTGAATGGCAGGGAATAATAATAATAATAATAATAAAAATAATTTTAAAAAAAAGGTAATTAAAAAAATATAAAATGTAAAAAATAAAATACAAAATAGAGTAGAAAATAAAAACAAAAACAATTCAAACTCAATACAATCCTTGTCCTTTTCAGGATTGTGGGAGTGGAGCCTATCCCACCTGTCTCATTTATATATATATATATATATATATATATATATATATATATATATATATATATATATATATATATATATATATATATATATAAAACATTAATAAAATAAACAGTAAAATAACATAAATAATAAAAGTAAACAATACAAAATTGATTTAAAAAAACTACACTTCCCACTTCCTTTCCTTGTTAAGCTGCCACAAAGAAACACTTCCTCCATAATTCCCGCACTAAAAGCCTTGTATCCCCTTTATAGCTCTGCTTTCCTTGTGATGAAGAGCACCAGGAAGTGTGGAGTGGAGCTAGGATCACGAGGACAAAGTCAGAGACATTGCATCATTTAGTTACACTAAAACAAATTGTGGACTGTTTAGATTCAATATCTGGTGGTCTCAGCCTCTCACATGCTCGGGTGTGCCCCTTTTATCAGAGTGACTTAAGACTAAATTCATTTAACATAGCCACACAGCAGTCCACCCACTTGGCTTGTGCCTCATAAGCATCACGTCTTTACAGCCTTTTCCCACACAAATAAAACCTGACAGGCATCAGATGCCACTCGAGCCTGACCGTCCGCTCGCCGACTGGCACATTTGCAAGCCAAATGAGGTGAAGTTCGCTTTCCCGGTACTGCGAGGCCGTCTCTGAGCAGCGGCTGCGTCATTTTAAAGTCGAGTGAATCAGAGGAAAACCCAGCAGACCTCAGCAGCTTCCTGCCTCAGCCCGGCGGTGGGCGGTGAAACCCCGAGGAGCTTCCGCAAAGTGACATCATTGACGCCCTCTTCCCCGCAGGGCTCACCTGTGAGTGTCAGTCAGGAATCTTTAAGGTGGACTGAAGAGTTTAAACTCTTCTTTCAGCTGAGGCTTTGACTGCTGACAGTTATGGAAAGCTGTTGTTGGACTTTTTAAGAAGAGTATTACTGTGCCATTCATGGCACAAAATATCATTTATTTCTCTCTCTTGATTCCATATATTGGTTTCTTTTGTCCTTCTCTCTGCACTCACTGAAAAAATACAAATTTAAACATTTAAAACCATTCACCACAAAATCTTACTAGTAATTAGAATATCAGACAGATTATTAATACCATCCACCCATCCATCCATCTTCAACTCACATAAAATGCGAGCCTCCGATTGCCTCGTGTCACACAGTAACACAAACTCCCCTGCTATGTTAGGTCAAATCTCTGACTATGATGTGTGTATGCCCGTTCCCTAACTCCTCTGAGACGCGTTAGCCAATCTGGATGAAACTTACTATATAAACTGCCAATGGTAGCAGGATTAGCTCCATCTACATAAATTTTAGGGATTATTTTTATAACACTCAAATCCTTAAAAATTCTCTATATTTTGTGCAGTAGCCGATCTCAAATCAAAAGGCGACATTATATGTACGTTAAGTGTGTGTGCACATTGTTCTTTTTATATACATTTTAAACAAGTTTTAATGCAGTTGCACTTTTTTTGGGGGGGGGGGTCACGCATATCTGTAAATAAGTGATCGATTACTTTGTCTTACACAGTGAATATGTAATTTGCAAAGAAGAGCAATAAATATATGTTTTTATTATTTGTTTGTTTGGTGTTTATGAACTGCCATTTTTACCATCTCACTATAAATGGAGATAAAAAGAATAACATAATAAATTAACATACGTGTCTGTGGTTTCACACTCAAGTGAAGCAAACGAACACTGCAAGCCTGGCAAAAGGCTGGTTGCTGTTTCTGTCTGGTGGAGTGTAACAGCTTCACTTCCTTGTTTTCTAAAAAGGAGTTGCCTCACAGCAGGTAAAAGGTTCTAAAGAACATTACAATACAATAAAACAATAATAAGAAAAATATGAGTAATTTAAAGCTTCTTCCAGCTGCTCCATTATGCTGAGGTCACCACAGCAGATAAGGGATTTGTGTAGGCAAGGCTGTCAAGCACTACACTATGGAGCCAATAAAAATATAGGCAACTATAATAATAATAATAATAATAATAATAATAATAATAATAAACTAAAACTACAAAAATAAAAAATAATTAATAATAACATATAATATAATAACACTTAAAATATATAAAAATACAAAAGTTGACTAAAAAATAAAAAATACAAAAAAGGCAAAAAAAAAGAAATTAAACTGTGAAATAAAAAACTTAAAAAGCAAGAAAATTACGTTTTTTTAAAATTACAGAAATAAAAAAAGGAACAAAAAAATATATAAAAATTACAAAATCTAAAAATACAATATCAACAATAAATAATAAAATATGATATAATAAAATAAAAATAGAAAACAGAAAGTAATAAAATAATAAAAAGTTTAAAAAATTAGGATGTAAAAGTACCACAAAATGCAAAAAATAAAAAATAATCTAAAAAATATCAAATTAAAAAGACTTAAAAAATTATAAAACTTAATTAAAAAAGAAAAAATTCACACAGCGCTAGATAATAAAGTATACTTGTCTGACGGCATGTAAAATGTTCTAATAAATTCTCTCAGCTGAGTGAACATAAGAAACAAAGTTTCCTATAAACTGCTGTAGCTCCTGACTGAAAAAAACAAACACATGCTATGAAACTATGAAAACTGCTTTTACATTTCTGCTGAAAGTAAACAAAGCCAGGGTTAGCTGTCTCTTTTGCCTGTGTCTTTAAATCCCTCAAACGAGCAGCTTTCTCTCTTTTTTCTTTTTTTTTGGTGATGCCACTTGCTGCGGGCGCCACGAGGCGGAAGTGGTGGCGCTGAGTTGCCACTGTGGTGAAACACTCTCTCTAACGTAAGTGCCAGCACTGGTTCATTATTTCCATCGAAGCTGGGCGGCTTTTGGGCAGATGTGGTTTAAATATACTGCAGCGCTGCAGAGGCACATGAACGGTCTTCACCTTTGAAGGAAGTGAAGCGCTCTGAGGAGGAAAATGTGAGTCTGTCTTTCTCACTAAATTACTGAAATGACTCAGCTTCAGCTCCTCAGAAAAGCACACATGATTCAGAACTATATCTGTTTATCATCATGATTCAGATCAGAAACTTTGGCGGGGAATTAAGCTCTAATAAAACTTCCTTAATCTCTGTTTTAGGCTCACTCTGGGGCAGAAAACTGCAGAAAACTTTGATATTTTCCATAAAAACTGTCAAAATAAATGATCATCTCATAACTGAACGAGCTGCTTTGATGCAAAAACTGAGCCAGGGTGGAATATTTTAGCAATTTTATTCAAGTATGTCATCCAAAAGCACAAACAGAAGACATGAAAAGGCTTTAATATGCGTGGATGGTATTGACCATCAAGCAGCAGGCTGCTTTAACATCAGTGTTTTGTTTCTGCTCTGCAGACAGAATTGAATCCAGACTGCACATCTGCACAGCTGTGAATAACATGGAAATCTAATACACAGAGCCAATGTTTATTAAATATTACATATCGTCCACCTCTGATCACAGCTGCAGACAAGCCGTCTGCCACTTTATAATCAGTCTCTTTGGGTTAAGTGGAAAGTTTTGGTCTGAAACTCTTGAGAGGAAATACTGATCAAACTCAAAGATATCAAAGATACCAGTGAAGCACAACTGAAGTCTGCTGGTGGTGTTTCTCTCTATAAATTCTTGCGTTTTGACTATATATGTTTGTGGGCATGGAGCAGGAGCCTGGTTTTTGTGTGTTCTGTAGGCGGCGCTGAACTGGTTGCAGAAGGTGAAAGGTCTGAAGCATCCGACTGTCAGGAAAAACCCAGAGTCTAAAGAGGAGAAAAACTAGAGCCATGCAAGCTCCTGATGTGTACAAATATGCATTTCAGTCATGTTCAGGATGTTTAATAGATCGATTCCTTGAGTAAGGGACCAATAGCTCGAGGAGAGGATGTAAATTTCAGTTATAGAAGGGATGGGCTCTGACAAACAAGTCAAACTTTAACCTGGAGTTTCTGCACTGCCTGAATAAATAAACAATAACGGAACAAAGTGTGGATCTGTGGTTGCCTCCCCTTTCAGCCATCCTCTATCGTCTCACTGTTACCACAATATCGTGAGGCCCAGAGGCGGAGCCCAAGGCTGCTCAACAATGGCAGAAATCGTAATTATCTTGGTCAGTAATTTGCTAACTTAAAAAACAAATACTGAACTTTAAATGCTAGAGGGAGAAGTAGGCCCTGATTAAGAGGCGTTTCTGACTGTTTCTGCAGGTGTGGACGGGGCGAATGAGTTTTGGCTTTAATGGAAGGGACAGAAATGCTCCCATTGTAAAGGCAAGGGGCAAAGGGTGCACTGGATTTATAACTAATTGCTCAGTTAGTAAAAGTAGGATGGAAACCCCCTTCTAAAAAAAAAAATCAGCGTTTGCCCGGTGACTGCACTGATTTATTTATTTATTTTTTGCATTTGGTGACCAATTGCAAGTAGCTGCAGCAACCAACCGGTTGCCCGGACACTATCAAGGCGACCGCCCAAGTTGGCTGGTGGGAGGCAAACTGTCTCCAAACAATCACAGATTCCTCTCAGACAGATTTTTGGTTTGCACGTAACTGCTAAATAATTTATAAATGCTGACAGATTGTTGCTGCAATCAATCTGAGTCCCATCTGCAGTGACTCTTACCGCTGTTTTATCGTCATCTTGAAGCACCACAATTGCTTTGAAGACAGCAACTGACTGCGAGTGGTTGCAAACCTGGCCCATCTCAAGACTGCAGGTCAGTAATTTTGGTCATGCTGCAGCCACTGTAGTCCCAAGCGCCGCTGTAGCATAACAGGGACTTTATGCTCAAACGGGGCTGTTTTCTCTCAGCGGCTAACACTGCTGCAGGACCACCGCCACCGGAGCCCTTTGTGTTTAAAGATGTGATGCAGGCAGCGTCTGGCAAAATGGCAGCAATTTAACAACTTGGAGACATCACTGTTGTGTAGCATGTGCAGTTTTTTACTGGATGCATTGATTCCCAATAGGTTACGCCTAAGTCGTGTCCAATTAGACACTTATTTATTAGGCATTTATTTAGTTTTAATCACTCAACCTGAGACTTTTGCACAGCATTACACCCCTACTGGCAACTAATTTATCAATAATTAAAAAAAAGAAACAATTCTACAAACGCTTTATAATTAAGAGAAAGCTCCACTTTCCTACTGTGTTCCTACAAAAAAGGTTTAAGGAGATTTCCGGCAGCAAATGTATAAAGAGAAGAAGAAGCGATCCTTTCAGTGTTCTGTTAAAACTCAGATAAAATACACATGCTTTAAAAAGCCAGAACATGTGAGGACACTCACACAGTGTCTGTGTGTTAGAGCTGAATGCAGTCAAACCGGCTGGTTGGGTTTGTTCCTGCACGGCTGCACAACTGCAGCCAAACTCAGTCAATTTGTAGTACTACAAGCACTCCTACTACCGTGACTGTTGATGATGCTGAGCTACGCAATGAACTGAAATGAAGAGCTGCAGCTTTTCAGCCAAACAGGCCAATGGATATTAAAGCTAAACACACTCGTGAGGGTCTTACCTGTTGCAGGAGGGGAGGGCAGAGTGGAGGAGGAGGAGGAGGAGGAGGAGGAGGGCCACGGGACATGAAAGAGAAAGGAGGAAAAAAAACGACGCATCGTTAACGACACACGAGGCTCACATTTCACAACACATGCACAGATCAGGTTATGCAGGTAGTCAGACAGCACGTCTACGTGCGCGGCGGTAATCCACTTATTTCAGTGTGTGTTTACAGTATGTGCAGCAGGCCAGAAATCATTATTTATTCTCCTCTCTTTGTTTTTACCAGACTAATACAACAGGCTGCTTCCCGAGCAACCTCCTCTGCTGCCATGATGCGCTTCCTGTTTTATAATTCAAAAGTCTAATCAGACTTTGATTAAAGAAAAAAGCGTTTTACAGTGTAGCTTTCAGCATTTGTTACTAACTTTACTGTTTAAGTCCTGCGTGTTCTGCATGTGGTCGTCCTGCTGTTTTGAGGAAAGTAACAGCTGCAGATTTAGAGTGGATCCTCTTCCTGTTTGAGCTTTCAGGGAACATTTAAGGCGCTGAAAGGCAAAACACGAGCATCACTCTGAAACAGAACGAGGCAGAAAATTCCAAAGCCAAAACTGCAATCCAAAGTTCATTCTCTATCAGGTACAAGCCATTTTTAGCTCCACCCCCTTCTTTAAGGCAGGTTTCTTGTGATTGGCAGGTTTGGACAGCAGGTGGGTTTGGCTTCTGCCCCTCTTTATGAGATCACACAGGTCCGAGGGTAGAAACAGACCTTTTAAACTCAGTGTTCAGAGCAGTCTGAAACCTGAGGTTTTGGCTTACAGGCATTACTTGAACATACATTGGCATCCTTTGGCCATGTTTATTATGAAAGGGTTTTGTAACAGAACACAAGGAAATATTCTGGACTTTCTGTGCATGAGTTTTGACAAACACGACTAATATTTCACACAAAAATACTAGAATAAGCGTGTTGTTTCGTTAATGCCTGAGGCCACCCAGGGGTTTTCCATTTCCTTGCGACTCTAAAAACCAACCAGGACCTCTGGATCATGTCACTAAATAAATCTCCGAGAACTGAATCGTTACCAACCTCCTGAAGAGCAAAGACACCTTCTCTGCCAAACTGACATCAAAGTCAGTCATTAATACCCTGCAGGTCCAACCAGCACCGCTCCGAAGACAGAACAAGATGTTTTTCTTAATTAATGCTGAACAGCAGACATCAGGCATCCATTTTCTTTCCTAAATAGATTTATAGTGTTTTGGAATGAAACCCGTCCAATGTAAACTCTGGCTCAGCCTCACCAAAGAAACTTTGGACTAAACAGTCCAAAGTGGGACCGGAGGGGAACTGCTCGTCCCCAGATGGAGTGACAGAGCCTCCGGATGGCATCGCCAGAGAATCAGGATTAGGAAATCACCAACCGAGCGTGACTTTGTGTCAGTAAACACTGCTGGTTGAGAAGAAAAGAGGTCTGGGAACGCTGCAGGAAAACTTGTTTTCCATCAGTCTTTGGAGCTCGACAGGGCATCACCCGTAACTACAAATGCTCGTCCAAACCAGCGCTCCCTCTTTACGTCACGCTGACCGCAGTGGAAACAAATCTGTGGGACTTCGCTGTAGCGTTCTGTGGGGTTTCATTTGTGCTGGTGTTTTATTAAAGCTGTCATTTCTATATATCAACAGAAAACTGGACAGATGCCAGCGTGTGGCTTCCAAGACGCGGCGATTTGTAAAGTAAACTTCTTGATAATCATTACAAGGACTGTAGCTAGCAAATATTATTTTTTCCTCTTTGAAATGTCAGAAAAATATTCAAATTGAGCGCTGCAACTTCCCAGAGTCCAAAACATAAGCACACTCCATCTGAGATAACATTAAACAGAGAAAATCCTGGTGAATTCAAACTATTAATTATCAGCTGTTCTTGTGACTTACTTCCTGGATAGCTATGGGCTTTATACATGCTGAACTTTACGAGCTGCTACAATCTGCACCTCCATTTTTATATTTAATCTAAACGATATTGGCTTTTATTCCTGTCCTGAGCTGCAAATGAAACAGATGGAAGCAGATAGACTTGCATCCGTTTCCTGTTAGGATTACCAAAAGCAAATATAAAGCTCTGGAGTTTCATTTCTGGATGTTATCTCTGGGCAAATGAGCCAAAAACCGAATACGAGACACTGGATCTGTCGTCTGAGGCCAGGAATCTCGCGCCTTCCCTTCCCGTCGTCGTGGGGGGAAGGTGACAGGTTTTATTTGCCGGTTCCAGACCGGCTCCTAAAAATACACAGCACGCAGCTAAAAATATTTCATTGAGGGACCGCTGCGCACACGGATCGCTTCAAGACCTCCATCAGCTGCTGCTGCTGCTGCTGCAGTTCAATAGGAAACACATGATGTGCTACCTTCAAACAGCTGGAGGGGGCGGCGGGAGGGTTTATGTGTTTGCGACTGGCCTGCAGGCGGGCCGCATGAATACAACTTCAGCATAGACGGTTTAATGCTGCTGAAGATGAAGTCACTTTGCTCTGATTTGTTAATGACTCCAAGCTTTGCCTCTATCACTACAACAAATGCCCATCTAAATCAGTCTGGTACCTAAAAAAAAAGTTGTTTTTATTCTCTTTTAATTCAAGTTGAAATGTTTATGAAGGCAACAACAAAAAAAGAGAGAAGAACGTTATGATCCACAAGATCGCCATTAGTTTGCATGCACTACAAAGCTATTTGGCAACCTCCGGTTGAGATGGAAAAATGTGTATTCTCCAACAAGTTGTGAGTTCTTGATATCCCGGACATAGCGGTTTTCTTATGCTTCAGTCACAGAGGCCTAGAGACCATTGGCTGGTTCCCTGGCAATTGCATGCGACTAGGACAAAAAAGCCGGTTGGTGAGCGGTTGCTGTAGGTTGCTGGCTGTTGCCAGGTGAGGTTGATCGTAAAGAGGGCGCTGCACCAAAAACCTTCTTGCAATTGCTCTGGTTGCTAGAAAATTGTCTGCAAACATTCACAAACTACTTGCCAAGCAGTAGCTGAACTGTGAACAGTGCGATGCAAACTGGAACCGAAGAATGTTCACCTTCAAAGTAAAAGTTATACCGCTGCAACCAACATACTTCAAGTGGCACGACTTTAATTTCACTTTTCACATTTCTATAATAAATGCTAAAGACAGGGAACAGTTTAATGCTCTAAAAGCTGATGACCTCTCGGTCGGCGGTGGAGTTGCCACACAGACGCTCTCCTGGCCTCTGTGGTTGCCTTTATGTTGATGTGCAATGTGAGTAACGCCCCCTATGGTTTTTCCTTCGGTTAGGTTCCCTACGAAAGGATGCAGGCAAAACATGTTTATCTTACTCTGGGGACCATTCAACATCGCTGTCCGGCGATATAAACAACAGCAGCAGCTGAAAGAAGGGTGATTTTTTTCAAAGTTTATGGAAACTGTTGTTTTTGAATATCAGATTTAAACTCCTTAATATTCAGAGAGTTTTACAAGACAGATGCAAATATTAAAAAAAAATATTGGCCAACCACAGTTTTACACTCTAAATTTGAGCCAAAAATGTTGTTTATCACCTGAACTAAGTCTCCTAAAATATACTCATGTCAGACACTGAATCCAGATCTTTGATCTGATGGGAAACAGGCGAAGAGAGGGTCTCTCATTTCAGCAAAAATATCCAATTCTCCCATGAAATAACAGAAGAAAATTCTGCTAATTACACAAAATGAGGGGAAAGAGATTTAGCCTCAGGTGCAAGACACTGTAAAGTAAACACAATTAAGAAAGGGCACCAGAATGCATTAACATTTGCTTCCAGTTGTTCCCATTAAAGCAACATTTCAGTCACATGATGTCCTCCAGGTTGAATTTGTGGACAAAATCCTGTTATTCTTGTCAAAATGTGGGAATGTGTTTTGATATCAGCAGATTTTTCTTTAAAAAAGGAAAGTATGATTCAAAAGACTAAATACATTACACTCCTGGGGTTGTTCAACTTTTTTGCAAAACCAGTTGCAACTGCTTTAGAAATGCACACGAGGAATGCTTTCAATCATTTTTCTCGACTATCATGCCCCTGATGCCAAATTAGTTTCACCTGTGTGCACAGTCAGTGCTGTTTTGTGTCTATGAAATGGTTAAAGCGGCGCTCTGCAGCGTGCAGAGCGATTACACAACCAAGAGCCATTGTTTTGGTGTTTGGGCCCAGCGGCGAGGACGGCCAGTTTACCGACATGTCTGAACCAGCTGGAAGGAGGCGCCGGCTCCTCTTTCATCTGCAGGAGCTCAAGTATGTAAACACGAGGAGCAGTGCTGCGAAGGATCACCCGAGTTGAGGAAGCGCGGCGGTTAAAAATGAGCCGAAAAACTCACTTTGGGAGCGCGAGACATGAGCTCATTTCTCTGGAGTTCCAAACAGATGGACTCCACTGAACAGTTGAATACTGATGGATGTTTTGGTCTTCGAAGTGGGAGTTTGATCCCTTAATGACTTTCTTTAAATCATTAAATGCTGAAGTTTTGTTACACAATATTACAGGAGACAAAGAATACAACAATTCACATTTTTAGAAACTACTTAACCCCAATTTTTGAATAATTTTGCTTTAAAAGTTCCTAAAAAAATACCTTCAAACTTTTTTTCTACTGACGACGAATAAGGATCATTTCAGGTTTACTGGTTTTAGGTGCAAGTAATATAAACAATTGTTAAATAATAGCATTATTAATATGATTAAACGAATGAATGGGATCACTGGATCCAAAAGGAGATCTGGATTTGGATTAGTGAGATTTTCATCAGGATAATGTCTCCTTTCTTCCCCCTCCTGGAACCAGATCAGTCAACTCTAACCAGCCAAACTACACAAGAACTGGACTGAAAATCAGTGGCAACAGGTGGAAAAACAACAGAACACTATCAGTGGATCGTGGATCGGCCTCCCCGGAGCCCGGACCTCACTGTTATTGAAGCAGTGTGGGATCATCCCGACAGAGAACAGAACAAAAGGCAGAAACATCAAGAGAAGAGCTTTGAATGTCCTTCAAGAAGCCTGGAGAACTATTCCTGAAGACTGCTTAAAGAAATGAGAAGAAAGCTGCCTCAGAGAGTTCAGGCTGTGCTGAAGGATAAAGGTGGACACACCAAATACTGGTTTTCAAGCTCGTTTGAATTGTACAAACTCCGTTTTTACCTTATTTACACGTATGTTTGCACGTTTCCATAAATGCCTGCACCTTTTTCCCATTTATATCCCATTTTTCATTATTTTCCGCACACAAACCCATTCATGTGTGAGAATACTAGTTTCTGTTTGATTGTTTATGCAAACACAAAAGTCCTTTTGAGCAACTCTAAAAGAGACTTTTCAGATTAACCGAAGGATATTTTGAGTCACTTCACTTGACTGTGTTGGATGATGGAAACATCTTTAATCAAAATTTTATTAGTGTAAGACACTCCCCTTTGATCCGCATTTAATTAAAAGAAGTCAAATTGAAAGCTGGATGACTTAAACTGATTAATTCAGCTTAAAATCTTAATGTGGATTCATGGTTAGATATTGATCTGTTTCTGAGCGCCTCACATTACTAAAACTGATAATCTGCTGATGTTTCATGTTGATTTAAAGACTCGTGATGGATCCTGCTGCAACACGCCAGCTGGAATTGCCTACTGTAAACCATCACACACACACACACCTCTACAGCCGACTCATTAATACAATGCCCAAATTGTTTATGAGGTTTTAATTTCCTGTATTTCAATATAGCCACGCAGACATTTGAAAGAGGTCAGCAGTGATTGTGTTTTTGAGAAGCTGTAACAAAGACTTCCTGGAATGATTAGTTCCAGGATTTCCCACACATAGACTTTACCGTCAAAGTACATCTTATGAATCATTTTTCTTTATAATAAGAGACTGATGCCATCTGCAATCGATTTATTAGTGGACTACCCCCTCGCTATTGTGTTGAAAGTTCAGCAGCTCCCAAACAACTAAATCTGCTTCCTTATCTGCCAGTTGGCCCAGTCCGTATTGTGGAGGCCATTGGTATGGTTTCAGCTGCTTAGCCAGGAAGGCAATGGCATATTTTATTGCACATAAAGTCAATGTGTTCAACATACGTGTGCACTGTATTGCTGAAAGTATTCATTCACCCATCCAAATTACTAAACTCAGGTGTTCCAGTCACTTGGAGAGTGCAAGACTGTGAGCCTTCAGCGTCTGACCTCACAAATACACTTCTGGGTTAAAAAATTCCCATAAACACTCCTAAACCTTCCCAGAACAGCTGAAGCTGTTATAGCTGCAAAGGGTGGGCTGACGTCATATTAAACCCTATGGATCAAGAACGGGACGTCATTCGAATTCATATGTGCCTGAAGTTCTATTACGACTTCAGGCAATAAAAACAAAGCAAACTTTACAAAAATATAAGAATTCATTACTAAACCTAAAAATTAATATGAAAAAATAGTTTGGGAGGATGTCATGTGGTGAAGACTGTGCAGGAATGTTGATTTTATATTCATGGACAGAAGGAGTGATCACAAATTGATACAAGTGGGCAACGTGAATAGAGGCAAACCCACATCTGTGTGAAAAATCCTCTGCATGCTGCAATGCTAATGATTAACATCTCTGGAGGACAAGCTCACTGGCGCTGTTTGAGGGCAGCCGGAGCTGCTGTGGTTTGACTGGGTAGGTAGGACTTCACGTAAGTTCTGAGAATATGCTTCTGTGACTTGATTCCAGCTATCTGTTGTACTTTTCCTCGTTCTGTTGGCTGTTAAGGGCAAATATTCACGGGTTTCCACTGTAACTGTTGGCAAAACTTTGTTTTATGTTTGGTATGAACACACGACTAAACTAGTCGACTACTGTGACTTCTTTTTTCTGAAAAAAAGTAAATAAGTCATCAGAAACTTGCCTAGTGTTTATTCTTAGCAGCTATTAAATACTACCCGTGAATGGAGTCTCAGGTGGTTCAGTTTTACTTTAAAATCTTTTGGACTTTTTTAGTCTTTTGGACAAATAAGCCACAACTTCCTCTGGCACTAATGCTGTGGATTTACACCAACTTCCAATACCAACTTTCATCATTAGTCCAAGTAAAGAAATCTCTGGCACTCGATACTGCAACCATCACATTTGCTTTCTGTTTACAGCAGCACGTGCATGCCCTGCGTCATGTTAATATAGATGGATAGAGATTGCTTTAGTTCTTAACCTATGCTAATGCAACCACAGTCAATCATGGATGGCAGAAAAGTGCTGCAGATGGGGACAGTTTGCCACAGATACCTAATCTGCCATCACGTAGAGGAATCCCCATCCACCCGACCTGCAGACGAACGCTGAAATGATTAATTCTAACTTGACCCTGCAGCTTCTGCAACACGCATTTTACTTTTAAATGAATATTTTTGGTTTAAAGTTGACATCTCAAACTTTAGGAAACCTGAAAAGCCCTCTTGCATTAATCGTTTCAGGATTGCAATGACTCCCATTCACTTCGGGCAGACTAATACAAACCGGTGATACTGTGGCTGAAAAATATCAACTGTTCAGGATGAATTAGAGTGCTTTCTGTTCACGAGAAACTCTGAAGACATCTCAAACACAAAAAGAAGTGAAAACAGATTAAGCACAGAGCTGCAGGCTGCATGTTGTGAAACAAGACAGCTTCCTTTGGGTTGCTAAGATAAAAGCGGCGCTGAGTCTCCTCACACCTTTTCTGCTCTGGGGGACGGTTATTCCTCTTTTCTCTTTTTGTTCCTGCTTTTTCTGGCGTTCGATCACACACCGAGGCAAAAACATGACAAAACATAACAAAAAGACGGTGACGCAGGCTCGGCCCTTTTTCACTTCAAACCAAACTGATTTCCCTTTGTGGCACACATCCCTATCAATTACACTACTTTGATTTCAGAGATTAAAAATATTCCCAGAAATGGCCGCGGGGGCAGCTGGGAAAAAAACGGAGGGGGCTGCTCCGACAGGCTCTGAGGAAAACACTGAGAGACAATAACAGATGTAGGGCGATGTAAACTAACGATTACAGATCATCAGCTGGGTCGAGCACAAAAATGTGCTGTTAGTAAGCTACATCAGCCCGTGCTGAGCTGAAAATACAAAGCACAGGGAGTCTGAAAAGAACTTTAGGAGATTTCACTCAGCTGAAAGTGAGACAGACGGACTTAAATTTGTAATTGAAGATAAGCTGAAGATATCACGTTGTGTCGAGCCGTCTGGCAGCTTCTCGTTTCCTTAATGACCTCCACATACTTGCCTCGCTGCCTGTGTAAACTTTCATTCATAAGGAGAGGGGCGGGGTCGAGAGGCTGCCAGTAATTTTCCACCATAAAAATCCAACCAAACTCACTTCCCTGTCATTAAAACGCCAGCGCCGCCGTTGCAGCTCCGGGCGTGCAGCACATGCAGGGAAGTCCCAAACCACCGCAGCGGGATCTGCACACTCCCAATGTCAATGCCACACATTTATTTATCGTGCCTGTTTGATGCATACTGATCGGCTGATTAATGCCTGTGAGCAGAAGGCAGCGGGTGCGACAGGTGGATGACCTGAGAGCAGCCTTTGGTTTCCACACATGCTGCGGCAGCATTTACAGCTGTGGAGAGAAAAGGCATGCGGCGACCTACGACAGCTGCACATTTCCTCCTCTACGTGAGGAAGATTCTAGAAGTCAAGGAATGTTAGCTTCTTATATGCCTGAATGCCACGAATAACAGGTCACAGCCACTAGCAGGAAGCAAAAAACCACAAAAAAAAAAGATCAAAATCTCAATTCGTGTTCAAACTGGCTCATTAAAACTCTTGGTATTCAGACACAATTCTTTCTCTCTTTTTTAAAATAAACTGAATATCTTTAGGGTACTGGATGAAATGTCCACAACTTCCCAAATAAATAGTCTGGAGACTATTAGTAGCTCTGCTCTTGTTCCTCTTGTTTTGTTCCTCTCAGATGTTTATTTCATAAAAGGATATCTTGTCAGCAAAGTGGTCCACCTCCGTTATAACACAACACAGAAAATCCTGCTCAACATTTCATTCATAAAACAAACAGAGGGAGCTGCTGGGACAACATGGCACACAAGGCTCAAAATTCTTTCCAGTTCCAATACAATATCGATACCTCGCCTTCAGATATCTGCAGACACCGAGCAGAGCGGTGTTAAACTGATAAGCTGCAAACCTCACTGTGAGTAAGAAACTAGGATCATTCCTTGAACAGCTGATCTAATTTAAGGTGTTCCCATTCAAACTTTGTAAAATAAAACCTCACAAATGAAAGATCCAAGAATATACATTTTTATTTGCACTAGTGTCATTTCAGCTCAGTGTGAGAGTCTTTACTGCACTTTGATGTGCTGAGTTATCAATAATGGATCCAGTGCACAACCATAAATATCAGGTAATTAGTGCCAAGTAACAAATTAATAAAATAGTAGAATTTCACCAAAACTGAAGAGCAAACTTCCGGGTGGTCTTTGCCATTAAGCAAACCATATTATTTCTCTGTTAATCCATTAAAATGCTCCAAAAGGCACCAACACTGTGAAGAGGTCCAGTTTAGTGACTCGAGGTAGTGAAGGTGAGGCCTAGCAGATGCAATCAGCTCCAGCTGCCTCTGTCTAAACTATCTACAGAGGCCAAAACTGTTTATTTGTACCTGTAATCATATGTATTTCTGCTGTTCAGTTGGACAATTTAACATGGGGGTTTATGGGGACTGACTCACCGTTAAAGCCAGCCTCAAGTGGCCAATAGAGTAACTGCAGTTTTTGGTACTTCCATGTCCAGAAGTTGCCTCTTGTTCCTCGGACACAGAATGGAGGAGGAGGAGCTGATCTTAATTCCAACCAGCCATTAAACCAAAAAAAAGGTACAAAACCTTTGGCGTGCAGGAACAGCCCTGCATTCACCTGATTTCAGCTCAGTGTGAGAGTCTCTGCTGCACTTCCCTGTTATTTATGATCAGCTTAGCTCCTCCTTTCCCTGCTCTCAGTGTCACTGTGAGTGCACCTCGTTGCACACGAAGTGGAGCAGACAGAAGCAGGACAGGTGATATAATATTAATGATACCTTAAGTGCATTAAAAGCTTCCCAACAAGTGTCAAACCAAAGGTGACGACAGACAGAGAGAAGCCAAGAAACTTTTGCAAATACAAAAAGAAAAGTCGCTGGTGTGGCAGCGCCAATACTGAGCCAGCTTTCTGACTCAGATGGGACAAATATTTCATCCAAATATTGGATTGGCGCGTCCCTTGAGACAACAGGCAGTATTTCAGGGCTTCCGGTGTAGACAGCAGATATCCGGACGGTGGATCAAGGATATCCTGGCTCTGTAGACCGGCCGGTACTGTTAGTGACTCCCCATCATCTTTTTGCCTGTTTTCCCTCATACTTAGGCACTCTCTACTTGTGACATGCCATAACCTGGGTGTGTTCAATTAAAGTGGGATGTTCAGGTCAAAGACTATTTAATTCTGAGTACTTTTAGAGGCTGTCTGTGGTCAAAGCTTCCCGGATTTCACAAGACAAGAGCAAAAACTAGATAGAAGAATAAACAACCTTTGACTGTCTCAGATTTATCACAGGACTCCTACGTCGGGAACAAGTGATCTAATTTAATTCTCTTCTCAGTTAAAGACCTCACACAGTGGACAAAGGCTGTGCGGAGAAACTCTCAAGGAGAAGGAGGGTTTGGGACTTGGAGTTTGTGGTTTATTTGTACATTCATTTAGTCAGTTGCATTGTATTCATTAGCTGAGTAACAGTTTTTTGTCTGGTAACAGGTGGAAATGTGTTTGCTTATTGAATCAAAACACTCATGCAAGAGCTATAAAAGCTAACATGCGGCAGAGTTTGCTCATCACATGATGTGAAATCACTGAAATGGCTTCAAGATGCAGCGGGCAAATAGAAGAAATACATCAAACTGCTATTATGTCAGTGATTTGTGGCTGCGCTTAATCCCACCACATCAAAGAAGCTGTCTATTTAATTAAAACCATCCTCAGAGGTATTCTGACATCAACAGCATAACCCGCATGTGTACTGGCTGAGGAGATTTCCCCACAGAGCGGCAAGAGGAGCATAAAAAAATGTCCAAAAGGAAAGGGGAAAATAATTGAGATTGATAACAAGCTCAGCTGTCGTTACTTGAGTTATTGCTGGAAGGCGTCTCTGACCAATCAGACCGCTTGGCTGGAGCTTCTTGTTATATAAGATCCATCTATTTGCAGTTTATCTAATGAAAGGAGATGCTAACTTTGACCGACACATCTGGGTCGATAAAGGGGAAGCGGAGTCAGGAAGCAGATTGTTCCTCTGAGGAAAATGAGGCCATGACTGCTTAGTAACTGTATCCTGAAAAACTGATTATAAAAGAAGAACTTTAATGAGCTCTGAAGAGCAGACGAAACCTTAAAGAATTTGTTCCTCCAGCACTGGAAAATCCCCTGAGCCGAGCATCAAACCTGCTGATATCCATGAGACATTCAGCGAAGATGACTGACGAATGACTCACCAAACTTTAACATATGATCTGTGAGAAGATGTCGAAATTAATAAGTTTTTCCCATCTATTTCACTTTTTTTCTACAGAAACAAAAACAGAGAGTTTTTCCGATTGCCATCTTCACCTACCAAAGCGTCAATGATGAATAAGATACAGACGACTGCAGACTAACTAACCCCAAAAATCAAACTTACATACAGCACATTTTCTTCTGGTCTATCCCACCCCCCACCCCCCAGCATGATGGAGCGCCATATCACAGGAGAAAAGTGATGATGAAGATTCTTGGAGATCATCGAGTTACTTTCGAGTTTTGGATCCACAGTCAGGCAACTTCCCAGATCTTAATCCGATCGAGAATCTATGGCCAATCCTTCAAAAGCGAGCGCACAAGCGGAAGCCCACAGACTCTCAACTTCGAGTACTGATAAGGCAGGAATGGGTCACCATCGATCAGGAGCTCATATCCAGCATGAACTGCAGAAGTTATAGAGAAGAACATTCAACAATCTTGGATTTGAATTTTTTTTTCTTATGATTGTTCTTTACTCACTCTCAGATGGTTAAACACCCGCAACCGAAAGCATCAGGAGGAAACCTTTACCTCAGCAACACATTTATTTATAACTGCATGTGTAATTTACAGCTGTACACATAAGTGTAATCATAGTTAGAGCTTCCTGTGGCGATAGAACGGTGATGGCGATAAGGCCAGCTTTCCTTCCTGGCTGAAGCTGTTTTAGTCTCACTAACCATTTTAGGCAATTCAGACCCACAACGAGCCACTGTCACATTTCAACGTGTTGCTTTTTTATGTCGGCATGCAGCTCTTTTACCTGTGACACACGCACGCACATGCCAGGTTGACTTATCCAGTTGACAATCACCTTTGTGTCACTGCTCAGCCTGATTGCTGATGTTAGGGTAAATGAAGCCAGGGAAGGAAAAGATTTCCTGGATATGTTGAACTTGACTTTGCAGTGGTGTGGTGCCCGAATCCACAAACACTGCAGCAAGCAGCTTCACACAGAAGCTGTTTTATAGTCCTGTGTATTTACAGTTCTCCTCCTCTCCTCGATTGCTTCCTTGTAACTCGTGCCCATTCCCTTTTGGATCAGTATTTTCCCAGACGACCTTGTTTGGATATTTTGTGCAGCGCCCTGTGTTTGTTCATTTGTAAGTTTTTGCAGCACCTCCTTTTGTCCTGCATCTGGTGCACCTCTTGTGATTGGAAACACAAAACATAACTGTTTACAGCAGCTTTTTTTAAAAAGCTTCACACCATAAAAGTAGCTGATAAGCGCAATAACCTTCCTGTTTGTACTGAACCACAACAGCAAAGCAAACACGATAAAACACTGAAATCAGAAAACGTCAGATGGACCATCGATTGAAAGGGGGTGGGGTGGGGGGGGGCTTTCACTCTGCTCGTGCACGGCAGCAGCTGGCCTAGACTCTGCTGGTTTTCACTCCAGCAAATCGCCGCAGTGGCTCATTTTATTAATTAGCTGCTGCTCTCAGGCTGAAGATTGAAATCAGCTGCTGTCGCCTTTGATTGAAGAGAAATCCTGCAGGCTTTTGGCTCTCAGAAAAGCAAACTAACGCTAACTGTTCACTTTTGCTGTTGGTGTTCTGGCAGCTTCTGCCTGATCTTTGCCCTTTATTTTCATCAAGTTGGGGTTTAAACTAAAGGTACGGCTCTGCAGAAATGCAAAACCACAAGCCGGGAGCACCATGTTCTCCCCCGTGTTTCTTTATGGTTGCTCCTAACCCTATTTAGCCCTATTTAGCCCCATCTGTGGCTAGATAACAGGTTAGCAGACACCTTTTTCTGCCTCAGGCGCTTCCTCCCGCCCTAACTTCCTCTGACAAACATTACTTCCTGTAAGACATAGAGGAGAGATTAGTCAACGTGTTTTACAGGTTTCCCCCGATTAACTGACAAGCACGTGGAGCTGCAGATAAAGCAACATGCCAGGCTGCAGCTCACATCCACCTGAACTCATCTGCCCTTCGCTGCTATTCATTAAGCCCTGGACTGCTTCACTTTTTTTTCTCTCCAAGCTCTTCTCCTGCTGTTTTATGTTCAGCTCTTTCTTCATTACTTATTTTTCTGTAATTCTGCCATTTTATGTAAATCGCGTGGAAGTTTCAGACTCACTGTTTTGTATCAGGCTCCATTGGTTACCCTGTGTACACAGTGTGCTAGAAAAATAAAGTTTCGTCGCTGTGAGGCTTATAGTGAGAGGTGTTCTGTGGTTTCGGGGTTGTTACTTTCGAAGACAACTGAAAACTGTCTGTGTTGCGAAGGTAAACAGCTAAAAACACCGCTTTAATGTCTGCTAGCTGTGCCGTGACCTCTGTTCAGAATTTGCACAGCAGTAAGTGAAAGGTCTCTGCTCCAAAGCTGCAGAGGGAAGCTTCAGTTTTACCTCCTTTTTTTTTTTAATGGACAGATTTAATTATGTAACCATACCGTGAGCTGTGCAGAGCAAAGAGACAAAGATTGCTTTCTTTTCAGCATGTTTTCATTCTCTTACAGAGGGTGTGTTCACCATTTCCTCTCAGGTGAAGCATATTTTTATTATGATGCCTTCGCTGCGCGGCTGTCTGTGAGAACAGCTGAGCAAGACGGCGATGCAAATCACCCCTTTGCATAAAGTAGATAAAAGTCCTACTACTACTCCTGTAGTAATTAGCCACTTAAAAAAAGACAGGCTGCTCAGGTGTTTGGACGCTGAAACACATGGTGCATTTACAGCTGAGGATGCTGGGTAACAAAAAAAAAAAAAGTGAGTAATAGTTGAGTCAGTGGCGCTGGCTGGACAGATGAAAGAGCCGAGGTTGTTTATTTGCTTGCCAGCTTTATGATTGCGCTCTGTGTGAGGAATAGGGTTCAGCACACAAAACAACAGCGTGGCACGAGAAACAAAGCGCGCCCACCTGTCAGAGATGATGTCACTGATAGGACGGGAGAAGAGGCGGAAGGGTGTGATTGATTAGTCATGTCTGGTGCTCTTCCAGAAGGATCTCGCCCGTGAAGGATATTATGAATGAATGCGTGAACCTTTGCGGAAACAAGCAGGAGTTTGTTTATGTAGGCTGAAAGGAAAGCACAACACAGCCAGGCTCACTTTGAGCTATTCAGAGGGAATAACAAGCACCCCAGTGGTGCTTATCGATATCCACACTGTTACAGTGACAGATAAGCACCACTATTTTTGTGGTAAACATATTGGTTTTTCGAGATAGTTCAACATAGCCAGGCTTTCTCTGCATTAGCTGGCTCAACAGTCAGAGATTACAGGTACCATGATGGTGGTTATCAACCTTCTTGTTAACCCAGGCTTCCACCTCCAGGTTCTGCATACACTCAGCATAAAAGGTGGCATTTAAACTTGCCTATTTAAACACTGCAGCATCCTTGGTTTGCTCAGGCCTGACTCTGCCCCACAGTCTATATTTTTACTGACAAACTGACTGAAAGCGTAGTGGAAAGAGGTAGTGAAAGCTCTGGACACAATCCGCTCCGGGCCAAGTTGTGTGTTCAGCATTAGTTACCATGGTGATTTAGCCACAAATCAATAAAACAGTCCTTGTTGCTTAAGTTTTTAATGTGGACCCCAGCAAAACTAGCTGTGCTTCACCAAATAAATAAACAAATACACACTTTTAACTGTTAACACAGGCTTCCTGCTTCAGGCTCCGTGCTCGCTCAGAAAGGAAGCATTTGGCACGTCGCTTCAGTCTTCTTCTACACAAAATGGACAGACTGAGCGCCGCCTACGTCAGTCAGAAATGTTATCAGAAGAACGGGTAACAGAAAGAAGGTGAGTGTTCAACAAGTTGTATGTACTGGTTCACTAGTTGGGTATCCCTGTTAAAATCCTGATCTTCCTCGGCTCACCTGTAACTGTCGCTGCCGAAGGCAAGAAAACTTGCAAGGTGCACCTGTGTTCACGTCTGTGCAGATAGCCCTCTGTGACACCTGATATGTCCTCAGTTCTCCTTCTGACTGCATCATGAGCCCATTGACTCTGACGGCCCATTTGTTTGACACCTGCAATATTTTTGACGAGCGTGCCGCCTCGCCACTACAGTTTACACCGCCTCTATCGCCTCATCGGTCACAATCCAACGGTCGTGCCGCCTCTGCTGCTGATCTTTTGAAGCAGTGAAAGTTCTTCTCAGAAGACATGTTTAGCTTCTTCAGCTTCGTGATGATAGCATGAAACTGAAGAGGCACATTCTGCTGACATCTAAAGCAATAAGAGAGGCAGCTTTCAAGATGCTTCTTCTCTTTTCTTTAGTTGTCAAGTTGTGTGCTTTGCTTGCTCATTGTGGTTTAAAATTAAAGTGATCTGGTTTCCCCTCTCATTAATCTCTCCACTGTTAATTAGAGTCTTTGACGTATCACATGCTCACAACCATCTCATATCCAACAGAAGCTTTTTAAAGGATTTTCAATTCTATTCAATTTTATTCTATTTATATAGAACAAATCACAACAAACAGTCGCCTCAAGGCACTTTGTATTGTGGGTAAAGACCCTACAATAATGGAGAGAAAACCCAACAGTCAAAACGACCCCCTATGAGCAAGCATTTGGCAACAGTGGGAAGGAAAAACTCCCTTTTAACAGGAAGAAACCTCCAGCAGAACCAGGCTCAGGGAGGGGCAGTCATCTGCTGTGACCGGGTTGGAGCTGAGGGGAGAGACAGGACAAAAGACATGCTGTGGAAGAGTGCATTATGGGAACCCCCCAGCAGCCTAGGCCTATTGCAGCTTAACTAAGGGGTGGTTCAGGGTCACTTGATCCAGCCCTAACTATAAGCTTGATGTGGAGCTGGTTCCACAGAAGAGGGGCCTGAAAGCTGAAGGCTCTGCCTCCCATTCTACTCTTAAGTATCCTAGGAACCACAAGTAAGCCAGCAGTCTGAGAACGAAGTGCTCTATTGGGGTGATACGGTACTATGAGGTCTTTGAGATAAGATGGGGCCTGATTATTCAAGACCTTGTATGTTAGGAGAAGGATTTTAAATTCTATTCTGGATTTAACAGGGATCTGTTGTGTGTACTAATACAGAGTAATAATATCTGTTGAAAAAATCCCACTGCACACCAGTCTACCTCAGCACCCTCAACATAGACTGCATGAAACTCCAAACTGTTAACAGTTGTTATAATGTTGTTATCCTCCAAATAAACAACTCTAAATTACTTTTATTCAAATTTGGGGAACTGTTAAAGTCCTCCAAGTCGTCTTTTGGCCCCCCTGATCTGGGAACTACAATGACTCACAATCATTTTCGCCCTGTGAGGGCTCAGTCATGACCCTAACCCTTTGTTTTTGAGACAACTGAATCCCCTTATTTTCTGATTGAGAAAATAATAATAATAATAATTCAAAAAAGAAAGATGTTCTGATCCCAAAGGTCGACGTCACATCACTTTTACCTTGGCTAAATCCAAGTCCTTGTAGAAGCAAGTCTCACCACTCTTGGAGTCCTCTTGGAGCACCTTTGGGAACTTATCTGGGCAGTAACTCTGAAACATTATCTAAATTTCTATTAATTTCAGTGGTCACCAGGACATAAAGACTACCTGTATAGAATCACCAGCCAAATCTGATAAAAAGAACACTTTAAAAGTTTGCTCATTTTGCCCTAAAATATGTTTTTCACAAGGCGTTTTTCCCCTAGAAGTTGTACTTCTATTACTGTCTTTGCTGTCAACTCAGGTTCCTTTGAGTGCCATCGTGTCTTTGGATGTTTTCAGACCTGCAGTGTTTAGTCTGTTTAAATAGAACTGGTTTATTTTCCCCCCTTGGTGTGGTTTGTTTGTGCAGGTGTGAACATGGTAATTGCACTTCGGTGCGGAACCAAAACAAGCGCACCAAGACCCTTTGGAGGAGATGGTCTCGGTCCAGTTCCAAATGAACCCCAGAGCAGTTTGTTTATGGTGTGAATGTGATCCAAGCCAACTACCGGCTGTATGCTGCAAGTCTGAGCTGAACACCTTACTGTAGGCAGTTATACTTTGCATTCTGGGATGTGGCAGCGTACCACAGATGTGCAGAGTACACAAAAGGTCAGGATGGGCTAGCAAGTAGCCATAAAATGAATGTAAATTCTCTGTGTTGTCCACCAGGCCAGAACACAGCACCTCCAATGGCCAACGAACGGGCTTAAGTTCTCACGTGGTTTGTAATGACACATAAACCCAAACCACGCGGAAAAAAACACAAGTTTCTAAACTCATCAACTGATTGCAATCAGAGTAAAAAAACTATGGGTATGAAAGCGCCCTCTGTCTGATAATGACCCTGGCTATATGCTCACTAAAAGACAGAGTGATGAAGTGCTGACTGACGTTTTTAGGGAGCAGCAAACTAATACATTTCCCAGCTAATTGCTAGCCTGTACGCATCTTTGCACATCTATGGTACCCTGCTGCATCCCAGAATGTAAAACATGTGTGGCTACAGGACGGCGTTTAGCTCAAAATTGCAACGTACGCCTGGTAGTTGGATCGGACTGAGGTCGGATAAAAGAACAGCTCTGGAGTTCACTTGGACCACCTCCTCTCTAAAGGGTCTTGGTGCAGATGTTTTGGTCCCGATGACCGCTGCACAAGCAAACTGCACTGAAAAGAACCAGAGTTCAGTTTAACCAGACTAAACACCGCAGGTGTGAAAACACCCTGAAACAGCAAAGAGGAGCAAGAACTATCCTGCCAAAGCCTTCAGTCCACTCCAGCGGAGAGCTTCCCAAAATCATTGAACTATTCCAATTTTTCCCGACTATTCCATCTGTGCCGATGGTGACATTTAACAAGTAAAAATGGATGAAAGTGTTTCGAGAGCTAAACAAACAGTTTGACTCATAAAGACATAAAATAATTGTAATGTTTAGTTCCAAAACCTTCCAAAAGTGAAGGTTTATGTGCTTTTCCTCTGCGATCTGTAAATTATAATGTGCATGAAATTCCAGTAAAGCCACTGAATGTGGAAAAAATGAGATAGATTTGAAATCTGACAAATTTCTCTTTAAATATCACACTGTTTATCATGTGTTTTGTAAATGGATCACTCATTAAACAAGAAAAATAACTAAATGGGAAAAATTTTGCTGCCTGGCAAATATTTTTAAGAGAGTGGGCTAAGTGGTGTGGCCCATGAAAAAAAAAAAGAGTTTGGACCCCTGAACTAAGCAAAAGGAAAAGGAATGTGAGCCAGGTTGTTATGCTGAGTCTAAAAGAAAAACACAGTCTTTACCGTACGAAGGAGCAGATTTCAAACCCGCGTATGACCGCACGTTTCACGGCACTACACAAACACACATTCAGACACAAACACGCTGGTCTTCCCCGGATGCCTGGGCAGGTTACTACACGACCGCCTGTCTGCAGTGCATTGACTGCGATCCTCCAAGCCGAGGGTCTGCAGGACTGATGCTATCACACTGGACACACTGGAGACACTTCTCCAGGACCAGTCCAGGTCATATTCCAGGATTCAGCCAAGAGGGGCATTCTCAAACTAGGACAACCCTAAATAACAGGTAATAACTGCCCTTTGCTCTTGAACTGGCCCCACTATGGACTCTTTCCACACATGTAAGTGAATGAATAATTGTTCCTTCGCCTCTCCCTCCCTTTTCTTGTTCCCAGCTTTATTCTGTGTTGACAGAACCGGTTTGTTTCAGTGTTTTAAAGGTCTCTTCGTTGGACTTTGACTCTCCTGCCAACACAAACATCGATGCTAGGACTCAACCAGTTCTCTCTCTCTTTTCTTAATCCTCTTCCTCTTGTTGAACAATAGATGACGTTGTTTCCGCAGCAAACAAAGAAAGAATGACACAAAAAATAATGAACTGTGAAAACAAATCCTGGCTAAAAACAATACAGAAAAGAGCGAAGAAAATGCAAATCTCCTCTGAGAATCAAACAACGAATTAGGGCTGCAAATAAAAGCGTTAGTTTGTTGTTGTTGTATATGTCGTCTCTTTTCCAAACAAATTAAAATCTGCAAGCAGTCCAAAACCAAAACATATTCCATTTCTAAGTCAAAGACAAATATCAAATATCCAATCCAGCTTCTTTGCGCCCACTTGTGAGAGGCAAAGAGGTCATGAAGAACACAACAGCGGCTGTTAAAGAAATGGCATGTGTCCAAAGCTTTCCCAACTCTATGAGTAGGGAAGTTACCCCCCTGACCCCCGACAGGATCTGCAAAAGTCCCACATACTCCAGCTCTAATGCCCTAATTTAGTTCTGCAGGAGCACTTCAGTTAGCCACATTTCGCCCCAGGACACAGGCAGGTCCCACCAATACTGCTCGTTAAATCAGCCATCTGTTTCCTGACAGCGGTTACTCGGCTCGGGAGGTCTGCCAAACTGAGAATCTGCAGCGGGAGTCTTGCTCGCGTTTTGGAGCCGACGCTGCGTGTTATTTCTTTTCCCTTTTTATATGACGCCGAAGAGCTAAAGCTGGCACGCGCGTCTGTCGACGCCTCGCATCAGCCTGTCTGTCAAAGAGCAGGAAAAGGGAAGAAGTAGGAAGAAGCAGAGGCACGGCGGGGACTGAGCGTCCCAGGATTCACATGCTTTAGTTTTAAAGCTGGGTTACTGACAAAGCTCTGCTGCAAACCTCAACACCCCCCCCCCCCCCACACAGCATTTTTTTTTTTGTTCGCTTAATGGTCAAGAATGACAGAAAAAAAGTGAGTCTATAACTGGTTTTCTGGCCATTTGATAAACATGTGTTTTATGCTTCGGTAAAATGAAACACAAGACAAAATGGTTAAAAATATTTTTTTTATCACAAGCCTGGTGATTTTATTTTGGAGGAAGGCCAAAACCTCTTTGGTGGGATGCCAACATTTTTTCCAAGCAGGAAAAACTTCACGTGTGTGTGTGGGGGGTGGGTGGGGGGAATCAGCTATGTGTGCCGGTACTGGTATCAATGTTAACATTATTTCTATGTTGTTCTGGTTCACTACACCGCACGTCTAATAGAGAGGAAGCTAAGGGGCACCACTCTGGAGGTATTTCAGACTCCAACAGAGTAGAAGGTCCGACAGCTTTTCTTTAAATAGTCATTTTTTAACTCAATGGCAGTGTGAGGCGACGTGACTGAAAGCTCAAACGATGATGCCTTTTCCACCCTTTTAGCTCACTTTCTCTTTCTCTTTCTAACACTTATCGGGAAGCTTTTATTCCACTTGCAGCAACACAGCGAGTCGCGACTCGGCCTGCTCCGCTCCGTGTGCGAGGAGGTGCGCTCGCAGTGAAACTGAGAGCAGAGGAACAAGCAGCTAGCAAGACTACAGCTGACAGCAGTTTGCAGTAAAGCCTCTCACACGCTGAGCTGAAATCAGACTAGTGCAAATAAATTTGGTCAGTAAAGTAAATACAGGGCTTTTCCAGCAAAATTATTTACACTCCTTTTAACCTCATGTGTGTGCTGAGTTGCGATTGGATGGATAAATAATGATAACAGGGATTAAATTAGCTTTAGCACGAACATTTAGAAGCAGCATTTACCACTTACTCTGCAGTTTTTGACAACATTAATCAAACGTGGACGACTCAGTGGTTTTCCTTACACATTCAGACTGCTTTAAATGCACAGTTTTTTCAGTTATCTTTACCTTTCTGATGTCATAGAGAGTAGATATCCCTAAAGTAGTCATTTCAGGCAAAGAAGCCCCTCCCGTTGAGTGTTTTAAAGGTAAAGGGGAGGGGCTAAAACACCTTGTTTCAGACTGAGGGGGCTGTACCAAAGCCCAGTATATAAACCTGAAATCTGCAACCTACAATATACTCCCGGCCTCTATCCTCAACCTTGAGACTGATCAGAGGTCATGTTCAAGGTCAGAAGGGGTCGCGGGGCTCCTAAAGAGGAAGCCCGATGTTGTAAAGCAGCATTGATCAGCTGGGAACGCAGACTGAGGCCTGGATCTGTCCACATCTGGAAAACGCATGAAGGAAGAGGGGGAGGGGTGCGTGCATGTCGAGAGAGGAAAAAAAAAATGAATGTGTAACACAGAAAAAAAACAGTGTGTACATATGCGTGTGCGCGAGTGTGCGAGTGTGCTTCCTGAGGCCCAGCAAAAGGAGGGAAGTTCTAGAGCTATTATAAGACCACAAATTATGACTCTCAAACAGACTCCTGCTCTCTGCTCCTCTCCTCCTCCACGAGGGGACACAGAGGAGCTTCATCAGAAACAACTATTCATTAAGGCGCACAGAAAGAAACCCTGAATCCCCGACAGACGTCTTTGTCTCAATAAGCGCCTCTTAGCAGAAACTATTTGTCATCTCTTGATGCGCCAGTGCGGACAGCTCGGCTGCTGCTCTGTCTTCTTGTGCAACACATCAGGCTTACTTTCACTGCTGACACTGGCACCGCCTCTCAGGTGTGACAAATCAGCTGACTAAGCGTCCTCCCACACAAATGACACAACGTAAAAATGAAAGATTGCACAAAAGAAAGTGGTATTGTTTTCAGTGTCACACATTAAAATCTACCTGCGGTATGTGCTACGGTTTACTCTGTAGTCACGTTGCGGTCGTTGTGAAAGTTACGGCCATTCGGCTTTGCGGTTCTACATTTCTTCTTTGGACATGATGTGTGGTCATTAAAAAAAAAACCCATGTTGTGTTACTTTGCGGTTGTTTTCCATCCCTCTTTGGCTTTGTGTGTCTTCAAGGACATTCTGTATGTTCTGAGGGTGTCTTGGATTATTTTTAGTAGCGCGTTTCTTTTTTTTTTCTGTGTGGAGGTCATTGTGTTTGTTTTGAGTAAATTGTGTGTTTCTTTGTGGTTTTTGTCAGTTTGCTTTGCTTTGGGTTTTTTCACTTATTTTGGGTGTTTTGCGGTATTTATTCGACATTTTGCAGCTGCTTTGTTTTCCTTTTCATTTTGTCATTTTTTGTGTTTTACATTTGCCTTTTATTTTGATTTTTCAGGATTTTGTGGTCTTTTTATGTGAGTTTGTGATCAGTTTGCACTTTTGCATCTCCCGGTCTCTTGGTGGGCTTCCTGCATGAGTCTTTTGTCTTTTTGTGTCTCTTTTAGTCCCTTTGTAGACATTTCACATCTGCTTGCTCTGTTATAGATTCATTCATTTCTCTTTCTGGTATTTCCACTCCCTTAAATTGTTACAGACTCGGGTCAACAGCTCTGCGCTAATATGCAGTATTTATGTTCAGGAATCCATCCAAAGGCTTGCTATGTGTTCTGATGAAATATGAAAAATATTTAAGTATGTGTGCACCATGTAAACTTGGCAAAATGGCTCGTGGAAACAGTTAAGCAAAGGTTGATGTAATGCTGAAAACATGAAAAATTGGAAAACGTTCACTCAAGCTGATAACAAGCGTTGTAGCTGATGAGGGAAGGTCAGAAAAAAAGGAAGAAAAAAGACGAGACAGACTCAGACGGACTTGCTGAGGATAAAAACAAGGCTGTGTCTCAACATGAGGGAGGTCTGCTTCAGAAAATGTTCACAGTGTTGAACAATGCCCACGTTGTGAGCTTTGGAAATGGGATCGAACCCTCTGGCGTTTCCCAGCAGCCCATCGTCGGCGTCCTGTGTCTCGGCCCTGTGGGAGAGACGAGGACCAGAGCACGGACACAGAGCGGCCCTTTCTCAGCCACATCCTGCTGGAGCGACGTACCACGCTGGCCTCCCTGTGAGCCTTTACACTCCCGGGTCGCCTTTGTTCACTGAGAGGCATGCTGGGAAATTCATCAGCAGACAGACTGAGTGGTGTATGTGTGTGTATGTATTTTGTATTGCCACAATCTCAACGAGGGATTCAGCGTTGCCGCAGACACCCAGTGCGTTTTTTATTTACATCTTCGGTCTGGTGACCAAGCGGTCGCACAAAGCCAGCAATAGATGAACTAAAAATGTCAAATGTTTTAGTCTCTTTGTGACATTTTTGGGATATTTTAAGACAAAGTTCCCATCAAATGTCTGCTCAAATTTATGATTCTGTTTATTTACAGATTCCCTGATACCACAGTTCCCAGTGTTGGTCAAAAGTTAGACAATTTTAGCATGTGTTGTGTTGAATTTGAATAATTATTATGATCTGAAAACATCAATCAGACTCAATATATTTAGATAGTTAGCAAAATGGACGAATGGATATTGGCTTTGTATTATTTGACTGCTATTAGCATTAAAATAAGGCTGCATTGCCATTTAGTTCCACTTTATTATTCAGCCTGATGATATTTATGTTAACCAGAAGCTTAAGTTTAAGAGACGTCACCTGAATGTTTTTGATAAAAGTCAAAGACAAAACACTGATTTAAGAGTTGCAGCTATGTGTGCAGCTTGGGATATTGGTATATTTTTCCTTTGCAGTTTTTCTGTCCATGGTTTAGAGAGCTAACATCACCTTCCTTAACCACCAAACCTCTGTGACACTGACAAGCAGGGCCAGTTTGAAAATGCCATGATATGTTAATTATATTTCTAATATTTTCATGAATGTTTTAATGCTTTAGGAGTCAGTCACACAGCCCCAGATACCGATAGGTGACTCCTGGCAACTGCCAGTTGCTAGGGAAAAAAAGTGTATTCCCCAACCAGTTGGTAAGTGGTTGCTGGAGGTTGCTGGCAGTTGCTAGGTGAAATTGGTTGCAAAGACATACACAGTGCTGCACTGAAAACCATCTTGTGATTGCTTTGGTCACCAGCAGGGTGCCGCAGTCCCCTGTAGTTAGCATGGGAGACACTGCCTTGTCTGCAAACACTTGCTAACTGGTCACTGAGCAGTAGCGAAACTGTGAAAAGTGCAACACAAACAGAGACCGTCCTTCAAAGTAAAAGTAGTGCCTTTTGAAATGTGTTGGCTTTAGTGGTCAGACCCAACTTTTACTTCTCCACTTCTGCTCTGTGTCACAATTTTGAAGTTTCACTACAGCTCAGTGAGTAGTTAGCAAGTGTTTGCAGACAAGTTTGCAACTTCCATGAAAATTCAAGCAACTCCAGCAATCTGCTATCGACCAAAGCAATTGCATGGAGATTTCTGGTCAAAGTTCACCTAGGGACGCCTAAGAAAAGCAGCATACCTGGGATGTTACTTAAAGTCTGGCCACATTAGCTTGAATCATTTCATCAGTGTGAAGACCAGTCAAGACTTCTTGGACTAATTGGTTACCTTTACAAAATATTTGAATCTTTGTACACTGACAAATACAGTAGTCCTTTACTTATTAATGGCAATATTTATTAACAATTTACTTATTTACATGTGTTCACATTAAGCATTTATGTGTGCTTACACTCTGAACTCTCTGATGAGCACATTATAAACAGATTCTGAAACTCTAATACGTGGCCATCTCTTGCTTTTATAAAAGTTTGATTTTCAGTGCTTCAAAAGAATTTATAATTTCAGTTTTTGGATGGCAGATCCTGGGTTTGCTTGACAACTTCATCACAGCCAAACAGGACCAATAAAACATTTGTAATATTATAACAAGATCATATTTTACGCTGCGTGTGGCCTGCTTCTACATGCCATGTATTGCATCAGTTTAAGTTCCCCACAAACAAACGTGTTGCCTAAACGTAACAGACCAACTGAGCACGTCTGCATGCAAGGAAAGGTCACAGAGACACTCTGGGCTTAATTCAGCATTTTAAAAAAAACTAAATCTGAGCAGCTGTACTGTATCACTGCCTTTTTAAAATCACCTTGTAAACGTAATTTTACAGCCTTGCTTTTTTGCTGCTTGATGTCTTTTGTTTTATTGTTTTCACTGTTATTTTTACCCTCTTTGTCCTTTAATCTCGTCCACATCTAATAACTTCCTGACTTTAATGCCTGCTTTTATTTCACTGCTGAAGTACTTTGTTATCTTTTAATGTTTTAAAAGCCGACTATGCAAATAAGGTTAGGCTTATCGCAATTAAGTGGCGAGTAGAAACAAAGAGACACAAGAGACATTAATGCTGGAAACCATACCAGCACGCATTCGTTCAGAGCTGTAGGTGGGTCCTCTTTCACCGTCTCACTGAAAATATGCATCCAAAAACCATTTTCTACAGATACAAGCTAATAAAGTCAGCCAGACTGCGAATGATAATTTAAACTGATGAGAGACGACTGGTTCCAGGGAAGCAGACTGCACTTTATGATTCATCTAAAGGTGGACCTGTCATTATATATTGAGAAAGCAGGAGTAATGAGGACTTTTTAATACTTAAGAAAAGCCTCAAATGTGGGTAATCACATGCATCACAAAGAACTTCAAAAGACCTGATGCACAAAAAAGCAGCTTTTTAAAGAAGGCTTTGAAGGAGCGCAGAAGAGGTAAAATTGGAGGGTTTTATGAATGCATAAAGCCGCGAGTTGTCCCGGCGTAGGTCTGCTGTGCAAACAGGCCTCCCTGCTGTAACAACAAAACAGGAGTCCTGCAGCGTTTGTTTGAGGTGGAGGAGCAGGGCGGCAGGAGTCGGAGGAGCTGTGAACTTCAGACGAAGGAGGAAGAAGTCGAACAGTTGAAGGAAAAGGGGGCCCACCAGGGACTGCAGGGGGCGCCACAGGAAACGGGTGGAGAGCGGCGGGGGAGGGAGAGTGGCCAAGAAATGGGCGGGGATCGGTGAAGAAATCTTGGATCCAATATACTGCGTTTGCAGGCGAGCGATCAATCGGCGGTCTACTTATTGATAAAGCTGTTCTTGATTTAATGTTTCAAAATAAGAGCGGCGAGGAGCGGAGCTGCTGGAGCGACAGTGGGGTTTGAAAGAAACCAGACTCCCAGCGCTGCCTCCAAATGCATTTGTTCAGCTGACACTAAGTGACCTGCGCAGCCAAATAATTGATGAGACCAAAGCGAAACCGGCTCCGCTGTCTGTTTCCTTTGGCAGCGGGCAGCTGAGGCGCCTCTGTTTTGATGAGAGCTGCTACACGCTCGCATTAAAGAGGCAGTACGTCCGTTTTCTTTTTTTTGGGGGGGGGGTTGTGTCAGAGTACAAATCATAACACAACTGCAGGGGGTTAATAGGGCTGTTAGTCAATGCCAGTGATTCACTGATCACTTGCCAGCACCTGAGATTTCTGGCTCAGTTTGCAGGCCTGTTTCAGAAGAAAAATTCCCGTGGGTTCCAGGACAAAGCCAGTAAATTGAATGCTGAAGCACTTTTATTATTCCAGCATATATCACCTCCTTTCTGATCTGTCCTCTGATTACCTTCTAAAAACCTTTTGAGCGGAGAGAATTTATTGTTTGTGCCAACTGCAGCTCCGCTGGGCATTCAGGAGACGATGATGGGGATACTCGAGATTTTATTGACAAACACAGACAGTGACAAAGAGAAAACAAGTATTTAGTAAAAGTCTAGCCTCTAACCTGAATGCACAGCATAACATTAAATATGTATAAACAACGTCTCTGCTTGTTTCTATTTCAGCTCCTTCTGTCAACTCCGCTTAGAAATCCACTTACCAAATGACTGAAAAGCCAATCTGATAAAAATAAACTGTCCATGCTCATAGAGCATTCAGACACTTAATCATCTTTGTTGGCTGGAGCTCTTGGCTTAATTCAGCCTATTTTTTTTTCCTCGAAACTTAAATATTTCTAAACACAAAAGCAAGGATGTGCACAGCAGACTCAACAGAAGGCTGTCCACATTTTAGTTATTATCAAGGAAATTATTTGGCACAAAATGTACAGGTTTTTCCTCTTATATTCTGGGTGTGTGCAGTCTCCATAGACTGTATTTAAAAGAAGGACAGAGCCTGAACCAAACATAATGAGCATTTGTGAAAACTGAAGTTGAAGTTAATTTTGTCAACTATAGGATAGGCCCAGCTTAACTTGTAGCCAGCTTTATCGTCTATTTGACTGTAAATCAGACCAAAATGTATCAAATAAACATTGTGTTGTATCAAGAGTTAAAACAGGCAACTGAGACCATTAAAGTGTTTATTAAGGTCAAAGGTCAAGGGGAGTCAAAGTGCTGTTTTCCCATAGACTTCTATTCAACAGGAAGTCTTTTTGCAGTAAAGGAGGTGCCCCCTGTTGACCAGCAGAAGAATGCAGATTTAAGGTGCTTCCATATAGTCTTTACTTTTTCATAACCTAGAGACTACATCCAAATGCATCTCCTAATGATGATGATAATAATAAAATCATGGTATAAATTATGGTATAAACTAAACCAAACCTGTTATCTTCTTTTTTGTTTTTCCCCTGTTTTTGTAACAGAAAACTAAAAAAGTAACCACTTTTTCAACTCAAGTGAACCATTTATATTTTTTATTTCCTGTTCAGTTCACTGGTGGATGTTCATATTTAGCATGGCCAGAGTTTCAAATGATGACGTCAGCCTAAGCGCAAGTAATCCCTGGGAGCCAAAAAGCTCTTTCTATGATGTCAGAGAGAGGGGATATCCCTTATATGGTCATCTGAGGCACAGAAGCTCCACCCTCTGCTTTTCAAGCCTTCTATTTGGGAGAAGAAAGTTGACTTAAAGGGGGGGGGAGCTAAACCAGCTTATTTCACACACAGGGTGAACTGAGGGGCTGCACAAGGCCCAGTGTAAGATTTTGAACTACGACTAACGGACTCAAAAGGTGTACTAGAGTTCAAGAATAAAACTATGGAGATAGAAATTAACTTTAAAAAATAAAGAATGACAGAAGTGCAGGAAAAATAAGTAAACCTAGTTTTATGGATACTGTGGAAGGGTTTGTTTTGTAACACAGATGAGGAATGATGCTCTCTAACCTCTTGGAAAATAACAATCCTCTCCTCTGGGGCTCAGCAGATTATTTATCTTAAAACTGAATTCTGCCCTATTTCTGTCAACATGGCACAGAGTCTGTGGATCACTGAGGTTATTTGAGTTTCCAGCGAGCTTCCTCGCTTTGTTCTGCTGCCTCTTGTGAAAATAGCACCGATTAGATCCAGACTGCCTGAAAGGCAAGCTTCCTATTTACAGTAAATGATAAGTGAACGGGGGGTGTGGTAGTTACCAGCCGAGAGGCTATATCAGTGCACAACTGTGAAATTTGGTCCTTCTGACTTGCCATGTATGTGGATCTGTCCTCCTTGGCAACAGGAGGTGTGAAGGGGGAAAGAGAAGAGGCGAGCATTTTTCTGTAAATGCTGTCAGGCTGCTGAGACGTGCACCTGTTCTGTGCTGTGGGCTAAAATGCTGATATAATCATGGATATTCTCTACTGTTGGCCCTTTCCCACACAATGCTAAACAGACTTTCTTTGGGCTCTTTGCAGGCAATTTTTTTGAACAATACATTTTGTAAATACGTGCAACTGATTTCCAGTTTCATGTTTTCATTCTGCTAGAGCAGCTGTTTTAACTCCTCCCACTCAAAGCCATCTGTGTCTTGATTGGCCGCCCCTAGCAAACACAAGGTTTGAACAGCCGCTTGTTCAGTTTATCTGTCAGGAACCACACACGAAGACTGAGAGCAGTGCTGAGGTGTGTACTCTGAGCTGTTTACCAGGAATATGCAAAGAGTTCCAAGCTGAACCTAATAAAACTGGTGCAGAGGTGGAGCACAAGCAAAGGGAGGACCCACCAAATTTCAGCGCAGATGAAGATGAATTTATTTAAAATTTCAGAACACTGCATTAGCTTTGCAAGATTGTGAGCGGCCTTATAGTTTGCCTTGTCTTTCATGCTAAACCGAGGTGTCTTTTCCTCGCTGCTTTGCATGTGCTAAACAAACACTGTCGTAGCCCTGTTGTTTAAAACAATGAATTAGATCACTGTCTAGACAGTTGCCCTTTAACCATTCTTAAACTTATCTTCTTCCAGTATCAGCCACAAAAATGAAACTGAGGTGAGGCTGGTGGATCTCAGCAGAATGCATACCCAGCAGGATGTTTGAAACCGCTGTTTGTTTGCATGCTGCTGCCTTATTTGGGGCCCGAAATGGAAATCAAGCCGGTCTAAAAAGGTTCAGAATAAACAGTTTTCATAAACCCGGAGTGTGTCTGTGTTTTAGTGGAGTTTCCACACAGGAAACTAGCAGAGGTGGTTAAAAAAAAACAACTAAAAAGACAACCTACTTTCATGTGTAGCAGGAAACAAAATGCAGGTATTCCACAGAACAACACAAGACTGAATAGAACAAATAAAACTATCTAACTCAAAGTCTCTGCTTTAATTCATTGCCACAAACTAAATACAGCATAAGATCCATAAAATATTCAATTGTGACTCACTGCGAGGTTAGTTAGGATGTATGGCAGCAGAAATATGAGCATTTCATCAATGCACAACACCAGTTAACTCTCCAATCTAAGATGTTTTGCAGCCACTTGCATGCGGTGGTGGATAGCTGCATACAGTTGTATGCAGGCGGTGTGATTGTACAGTGCTGTGCGTCCACTTGCAAAGGCGTGTGGATGTTAACCTGCAAGTAAAAATGGCTGCTGCTAAAAGCAGCCGTACCCAATTTACTGGCTACTCACATATTTGCAGGCTCAGGATTTGGAAATTAGGGCTGGTAATGAAACCAATTCTTGCCACAACATCTATATTGTTCCCTCATTATCAGCGGCACCAGGTAGTCTGAACATGTAAGTCTGCTGCACCCAGGTCACTCAAGGACAATATGGGTGAGCCTCAAAAATATTTCTGCTTGAAAAACTCATTCCTGTCACTTTTTTTTTTTCTGTTTGCGTTTCTCGATTGCTTTGAAGCAGTCCTCACATCAGGAGAATCATTCTCACCAGCCTCTCACCCTTCTCAGATCAGTAACGCATTTCCCCGCCCACCTGTCGTTTGTACACGCTGCTATTGTTTCTACGCATACTTCACTGCCTAACACGTGTCACTGTAGTGCATTTCTCATCTGAATCACACAACTCATCAGCACAGTTTGCACGTGTGTCAGTCAGAGCTTCAGGTCTCTCACGTACCTGAATGCTGTCCAGCACTGCGGCAGCGTTTTCAAACACATCACTTTAAGCTTCCCTCAAATGTGAAAGAGCAAAAGCCAGCCACGCACCGTCAGCAGCAGCAGTGAAATTGCCCTTCGATAGAAACGCGTGCCTCCAGTCCTGTATCACGCTGCTAATTGCACACAAGCGTATGCTGTAAATAAAGGATGATTTCACTGCACTTTGCAGTAACTGTTTCTGTATTTCTTCTTTGTTTTCTGATGTGTATAGTTTCACATGTAACATCTTGCGTTTCTCAGTTTCAGCAGGTATATTGTGTCAAGTGTCAAAAGGATCCCACTCTACATAAAACTAATGTTTTCCAACATCAGTACAGTTTGGGTAAAAGCCTTTAACTATTCTGTGCCTGGAAACAGTGGTGAAAGGTTTTCATTCACTTGGTCACAGAGTGCCTGAAGGACTTTATTTATGACTGCTTTGGTATCTTTTGCACACATCAGAGTGGTGAGAATGATGCTTCTGATGTGCGAACTGCATCAAAGCGAGCAAAAGCTGCGATGTGGAGCTATAAAGTGATTGTCACGCTTCAGCCCACCTCTTGATTGATAATTTTGTGACTTTGCTGCTGGGCATCTAATTGGATTTTTAATTTCACTTACAATTTACAAATTTTTTGCAGCGATTATTAAATGAAAATAATGGAGCTCAAAGGATTGTTGTTATATTTATGTGTTTATTCAGCTGAACTAGCATTAAAGTTCAAGACAAATTGGGAGTTCAATAAAGTCCTAAGAGATGCATCAGTGGACGTATCCCGCTACTTCACAGCGACGTCTTCCTCTCTGTACTCACAGACCTCGCCCTACCGACTGCCGTCGTACGACAAAAGTGACATCACGTCCTCGCACAAGTGATTTTTGTAACCTTGCATGCCCAGTGTACAGGTGTGCTTTTGTGTCGTTTTTAACCGCCAGTTTAATGATCTATCAGTGCTGTTGAGCAGTTTGAAAAGATGCAACTGCACTTTCTTTGCTTCCAGTTTTGACTTCTTCTCCTCCTACGCCAGCGCTGATGTGGAAGCTTTGTCTGAGTGGTGACACCTATAGATCAGGAGATGCTATAAAAGGGCACAGAGCTGTGGTGAGCACACAGTTGGCGAGTTGCGGCGGGTGCGTTTGAGTGAATGAGGAGCGAGGCTTCAGAGACTGACAGGCAGACCCTCTGTTGGTTCTAACGTTCCCTGGGGATGATGAATACATGTCTGCAGCCACAATCACAGCACAGATATTATAAAATCAATTACTGCTGAAGCCTCAAGGAACAAAGAATGACATTCAGGCCACACCGCTAACATCAGCCACACTCTGCAAAATAATCTGAGATTGTGTGTGTGTGTGTGTGAGACGTTACGCCAGCTGTTGATTGGGTTATTGAAGAATGTGGTTGCAAATCATTTTAACCTCTTTTATTTCAACAATTTTGAGTGTTTATGACCTGTAAAATCCTTAATTTGTCTGATTTTCCTCACAGATGCACCGATTCTTTCTTAACTTGTTTTTCTTATTTAGTTCCACTTTGCTCCTTAAAAAAATAAATGTATGACCTGTTTTGACGTATTTCAGCTCCTCGTGGCACACTCTGAACATTTATCTAGCACATAGTTGTTGTGACACCCTCATTGGTGCAGCTGTGGCTCGGGTGGTAAAGCAGGTTATCTGCACCGCTATTTTTTTCTTCCCACTGGAACATCCCTTCCCAACAAAACAAGGATAACCTCCAGCTAGATCTACTAATTATATTAATTAACAAGCTCAGTATTGCACTGACTCTACATCACCCTCATATAAGCACTGCTTTCCCAGTACTGCTTTCCCTGACAGACGCTGACTTGCTTCATCTTGCAGCTCAATTCATTTCTGGATTAAGGCTTATTAAACGGCCGACTCCACGTTAAATATTTCATACAGACATTTCCAGACATATGGCATTAAACGTTTCAACACAACACAAATCTGATGCCATCACATTAATGTAAAAGCCTGAAGCACCAATGCAAACTAATTATTCTCATGGCACATCGGTTTCAACGCAGTATGTCCGGTGCAGAAAAAGGTTAGAAAACAAAATTACACACTCATATAGTTCATACTGTAAGTCTGAAGCAGTGACACAGAATCCTTTCACACACCAGGTGCTAAACATTGCACAAAGACGTGCAGTAAATATTCTGTCATACCTGAAATAAATCCCGACAAACTTATATTTGGGAGCTGATCAGTGACTCACCGTTGAAGAAGCTCTTGACCTTCAGGTACCCGACGCTAAGGCGGAGGACGGACAGCTTGTCCAGCCGGGACCTAACTTCCTCTGAGAAGGGCAGCAAGCTGGTGAGCTTGTCCAGCTCGCTGTTGAGACGATCACGATGGCGTTTGGACGGGTTGGACTTGGCGCCCTCAGGAGGTGGAGGTTTGGGCCTGTGGATACAAAGAGAGGCAAAGAGTTTTATTCTAAAGGAAAAGTTGATGACCGGGGAACTTTTCCACATCTCAAGAGACTCTTTGAAAAAGTCGGCTTCCCTTCAAAATCAAAACTTTGGTTTGAGACTGAGAAAGGTCATGAGAAGCACAACAAACAAATTGGGGGCTGCATGTGTTCCCTACACTGACGTGTGTGTGCGTCAGTGTAAGAGCAGCTGGGATAAACTGATGAGATCTTCCATCAATGGACTCAATATACACAGAACGCTTCAAGCTCTTAAGAACATCATCAGAGACTGTCATCGTCCAGGTCACACCCTCCTCGGGCCAGAACAATCAGCATACAGCCAGCAAGAATGTGTGTGCAGTGAAAACATTGTGCAGATGTACCTTTTCACTGCTGCCAATAGAGGTTACAAAATTTTTCATTTTGATAAAGTTTATACTTGGGGTTAGATCACATGCCTCTCTTGTA